>VZSF01004072.1:174646-194729 GCA_013398295.1 Chionis minor | reverse complement strand
CCGCTGAGTTTTTTTTTTTGGTGGTGGCGTGTGTTTTGTTTTTTCTTTATTATTCCGAGCTTCACTGTCGGTAGAGCTTTTCCCCCAGCCGCCTCTGCAGTTTGGTGGGTGCTGGCAGGATTGTACGCCGAGGTTTTTTAGGTGAATTCGTATTGGATTAATGCATGGAGCTCTTCATTCAACTTCTTCTCAAGTGTCAAAAAATGAGGCTATGAACAGATGTGTTTCAATATGGAGAGATTTCCAAGTTCCTAATTCTTGGGGGTGGAGGAAAGAGTGCCATTGGAGAGTGGCTTTTGTTTTCGATTGGTGAACAAATGTCATCACATTTCAGTCACGTGCTGTAATATTCTTTGTTCAGCTATCAAAGTATGGTATCTGCTACACCTGTTCCCACTTTTTAATTGTAAGTAACGGTGATTGCCTGCAAATCTTATAATTGTGGATAGAAGCGCTTCCTCTCTTTCTCCCTTCTCCTACCCCCTGGATGCTTGTTTGGGCCCAAGCGCTGAGCTTGACAATGAACTTTTTGTTCACTGTGGAAACTGCACGTAAAAAGGTCCCACTGGGGGTGATAACTTGCGTGTCGCGAGAAAGTTGTGTGCTGTGATGTACGGTAGGTCTGAACGTGGAAAAATCGGGTGGGGACGCGTGCTCAGTAATGGCAGGGCTATCGTAAGGGGTAGGTCCCTTTGGGCCAGTGAAGTTTCCTTAACTAGTTATGCTGCTGCATGTTACCAGGTTAAAGGACAGATAGTCCTGTACACCCCTATAGATGGATCTTTTTTGCTTAGCTGTAAATTCTTAGGTATCAGAAATAAAAAGGATTTTGGCTGTCTGTTTTCTTTTCTCTCCTCTTTTTTTTTTTTTTTAATTGTGCTCACTTCTAACAATGAAGACACCTGCTTAGTTTCAGTTTTATAAGTCAGTTTCCACTGGCTTTTCTGTGCTTGCCTAGAGCTAGCTGGTGAGGCTGGATATGCTACATAGCAGGGGAGTGTTTAACTTTGATGAGAAGAGGCTTATTTTGGGACTTAATTTGTGAAGAAAATATCATGCTTTTCAAAGCCTTGGGAGGAAAAAAAAAACCGCAACCCTAGAAATCTAAAATTCGTGACTTCTACCCAGTTAACATGTAACGCTACAACTTTAATATTAAACTTGTTAGTGATTGTGTAAAATATAACTTTATTGTTTATGGTTAAATAGTGACATTAAATTACTAATAAGAACAGAATCTTGAAAGAAAGAAACAACAAAAAAAATGTGCATGACTACCCATCTTAGTCGGAGAAGTTAATTACCACACTTTGGTAGAAAGATCACAGGCTTTGGGAGTTTTATTTATATCTGAGCATGTTTCACAATAGCTGAATGAAACTTTCTTTGGGGCCATTTTTTGTTATTATTTTCTCAAAAGGAATTCTGTAGCTCAGTAAATAAAACTTTACAAATGTGTGTTTTTTTTACAAAAGGTGCTTCTCGCATGTTTTTAAACCTTCCAGCCTTACTGTGGTCGAGAAATTAGATTATTTTGTGATAGTTACATCAGCTAGAAGTTTGAGCTGATACAGAGGGAGTATGAAGCAACCTCTTTATCCATTGATTGCGTGTTGCATAGTAACGTGTACAGAGTATCACTTCAAGGTCTTAAGAGACTGGTTGTCCAGCAGAACGTAGGTGCTTGCTCACTGAGTACTTACTATCAGCTGGATGTCAACTATGCCATACCCCCAGTTTTTAGCTGTACTGACCTGAGCAACAAGAAACTTGGAGTGGATCCCATTATGGGTTTTGGTGACTTTTTTTTTTTATTTTTCAGTTAACTAACAGAAAGCTAACATGGTATATAATACAAAATGTTGGTTTAAGGAATATTTTGTTATTAATAATTATTTTACCATGAGTCATCGTAAGATTTCTACCTGAAAGCTTTTAATCTTTGCTCTTCTTTATGTGCGTCCTGAACTGATTTGTTTTGAGGCAGAAGAAGGCATTTGAAAGTGGTTCTCTTCCTTTAGGGAATGAAAATACAAAACTTTCCTTCAGAGACCTTAAAGCAAAAGTAGGAAACTGAAGCTTAACGTTGCTCAGAGAAAAATGCTGTTGTGTTTTCCAGCTTCAACAGCAAGATCCTTGCTTTCAGTTTAGGCTTTGTAAAGACCTCTCTTCACCCTAGGCTATTCAGCTTCATCTGTGTTTCAAACATTGGGCCTAAATAGTTCTTACTCCAACTGTACTTCTTTTTTAGAGATGAGGTTTTGTGTGTGTCTGTTAAATGTCACTGTAGAAATTATAATCTAAAAAAAAAATAATCCTTGGACTGGATCTGTACAAAGGAGACAATGTTCATGGGGTTTTGTCTTTTTTTTTTTTTGTCTTTTAGGAAAATAAAACGTGTTTTAATGGTGCCTTAGAAAGTTGTGAAATTCTGTGTGCAGTGGGAAGGCTTCAACAGTGCGTCCAGCTATCGCTTGGATTGTTCATGCAGTTTGTTTATAATGGTCATAATTGCATCTGAACACATCGTAGCTGTTCAGTTCCTTCATATTTATTCTCACAGCCCTGAAGAACTTTATTCAGTCAGATTAATTGATATTACTGGAATTTGTTTACACCAGAGATTTCTTTTTCATTTCAATACCAGATTGTAAGAACCTTGATGGAGTGTCTTGTTTTGTATATTAGGGGCATTTTGCGCGGGTACCAGAAACTCAAGATGAACGTCATGTGAGAAACACATGTTGGTGACTTAACCTTTTTACTATTGTTTCGGTGTTGTTGTTTGTTGGTTTTGCTTGTTTAAAATCTTCCAGAAAGAACTTCATAGCGTGATAGGGCTTTGATTTTTTGGCGGGCCGTTGCATGGTGATGTGAGCTGTAAAGCAGACCAGCCTTCAGGAGGGGCTCCTTGTGTGGAAGGGGCAGCGCTAAAAACCTATTATTAAGCTTCTAATAGCATTTCTTCACTGTCCCCTTCACCCTTTATGCTCACAACTGTGCAGTCACATGTGTAGCTATATGCTAGAAGTGCAAGACTCCACAAAAGGCCTGGCTCCTGTACGTTCGTGAATTGCCCTTGTTCAATTACTCTGTGCCAGAAAGCAGCTCACATCCTGTTTCTGATGTATTTTAACGGCACAAAGGTTATTTAGGAACAAACCATATACTGAAAAGATGGGGCAGTGCGCAGAAGGGTTTTGAGACGTCTGCTGAATGCAAGGGGCCAGATATTTACTTCTGTACCCTGTAAATAGAGGGTGAACTGAAGGATAGTTTTTATAGGTATCTTACATTAATATTTCATGTTCAGTACAGCACAAAGCCAGTGTCTGGCTTGTGCTGGTGGTTGAGATATGCATTATGCAGGCAAAAAAGAAGTTTATTTACATTGGGGGGGGAAACTTTGGATTTTTGTTTCTTTTTTTTCTTATTGCAAATACAGTCTCCTTTTTTTTTTAAACCCCTGTTTTTCTGTTTTAAAACTTTTCTAAGTTTTAAATAATTTATGGCTCTTGCACTTTACCAAGTTGGTCTACTGGATTAGAATTGGTAAAGTATGATACTAAGTTTGTTTGACTCTGCTCTTGTTATGTCAAAACCTCATAAAAGCGAAGTGGCAGGTGTTAGATATAGAATGGGTCTAAAATGTACAGAAATCAAAAGAATTTTTAAAAAAACTGTACTTAGTGCTGAGGAAAGGTGTACTTGTGTGTCAACCAGACTTTACCATTAGAATCACCCATCTTTAAAATAATTTTTAAAGGTGTCGAAAATTCTGAAAGGTCCCTTCGTTTTGTCTGAGAGGATTGCCCTGCCTACTGCCCTAACAAAGCCCCAACTTTACCACAGAATCTTTTGTTTTTATACTATGATCATCCTGGGCCTTTGAGGAAAGAGCACACTACTTGATACAGGCTTCTCTGCAGCATGTATTTTCTGCTTTACTGTTCACATCATTTTAATATCTCTGTTGGAATTATCAAGTACCCTGTGCCTTAAAAGCTCTTTGTGTAGATGGTTTGACCTATTATTCGCTCCTCCTTACCTGAGATGTCTTGTTCACTGTCATTGCGAACACTAGCTCTTTGCTTTAGAGATTGTATGCTCAAAGCATGCTTTAAAAAACCCACACCAGAAAACAAGAAAACACCGCACTGCCCCCCACTTCCCCCAGCCGTAGCCTAATGCTTGTTGTTACTGGTGGGAATGCATTTATAGATAATATATAAGGACTGAGGCTCTGCTTAACGTGAGCTCTCTTGTAGGCCATGTTCACACAGCTTCTATGCTTTTTTTAGTGTCGGATTTCTTAAATGTGTGTTTTCCAGATTCTGCCCTTCCAACCTGCCAATAGTGCGCTTGTAGGACAAAAGGGAGTGTTACCAAGTTCACTTTCTACAGTAATTGTGTCGTGTGCCTCTGAAGTGACGGGCTCTACCATTGCGCGTGTAATTAAAAATATGTTTTGTAAATGTAGCCGGTGTGTTTCTTGAAGGGGATTACAGATACCTGAATGGTTAAAACAAATGAGGGCAGATTTGAGCCTGTGACTCTAAGATGGCCTGTGCTTGGACTCGGTCTCCAGGCCTGCGAGAGGAGAACTCTAGCAGGGCAGCCGAGCTCACGGTCGGTTCGGTTTTGTTGTTTCTGCCTGCGAAATACAAGCTGTCAGTACTTGAAAGGGAGAAGCAACATTGATTCTTTCCCTTGTTCCCCTCCAACCCTGCAGATCCAAGCGTCCTTAACTGTGTGGATCCCGATGGCAGCGCAGTTGCGAACAGTTAATTGACGAGATCAAGTGGTATCCTCTTGAAGCTTTAAATTGTTTTAACAAAACTTCTGAGTAATCGCAATAATTATTTTCTGATAAGCTGGCTGATAGTAACTATGGCAACAGCTGTCTTTGGCCTATGGACAGTATTGCTGTGTTGACAAAACCTTTAGATGCTCCTGAGGCCTCTCGCCTCTATAGAGAAGAGCATCGGGATGTCTTTCAGGTGACTGAAGCGTCACCGTTTGTCTTTCTGTTGCGACGGGATGCCGTCTTTTTCTTGGGTCAGGGTCCTGGTCCCTTTTCTTTTGCATGTTTTTGCAGGTGCTGCCTATTAGCCTGGAAATGCTGCAAAGGCTGTTTTGTGCTACAAAGACCAGTGAACCATATTAGTACTTAGAAGGAATTATCTATGCATATTATTGTTTTTTAATAATAATAATCCAGAGCTCAGGGAAAAAGGGGGGGAAAGAAAGGGGGACTTACTCATTTGGATCCCTGCTTGTTTCCTTCCTCGATTTTAAACCTTCGTAGAACAGACTGGTAGGGGGAGCTGCCCTTCCCTTTACTGAAGTACAGTGTATTCTTCTCTGAGGCCTACGCTGAGATACAGCTATTTAATTTTCAGCTAAGCTCTGCTTCTTTTTGGAAGAGAAGCAAGTTCCTGCTTCAGTACGTTTTAGAAATGGAGGAAGAGAGTAATTTGTTTCCAGATTGCTAAATTCTGGACAGGGAGAATCTGCCCATCACCAGACATGCTTTTCCTTATTCACGGTCAGAAGAGCACTCTTTAATGTTAACGGATGTAGCTGCCTTGGGAAGAAAAACATAAAATTCTTACAGCACTTCAGTATAAATATGTTAAAAAGCCATGGCCCGTCCTGCATGTTTGAAAGTAGCTAAAGCGCTGATTATTCGCTGGGAATTACTGGTTAGCTGGTGTGTATTTTTACTGAAATCTTTGTCCTCTTAACTTTGACGTACGAGAACTGGCTATTGATCCAGCTTACCTGATGGTGACCGGCAGCGTTCTCCCCATGCCGTGTGTGTATGTTGTTTGCTGGCCCGTGGAAGTGTGCAGTATGGCCTACATCTGGTCTCATCCCCAGCAAGGACGTGGCTGGTGGAAACTACAGGCCCCAGTGTGCAGTGCTGTGGGTTTTTAATCCCAATAGCTTGCCTGGGTTGCGATATACTAATGCATCCTGGGACCTGTAGTTTTCCTCAGCAGAAGTTGGAGGTTCGGGCTGACAAGGGACAGATGCTGTCATGTTCTACAAGCCGAGTCGCCGATACCTTATGCAGTTGGACAGCTTAAACTTGTGCCTCTGTTACTGTGCAGCAGCATATATTTTTATTTACAAGTTGAAGACAGTTTGTAGTTGGGTAGCGTGTTTAGGGAAAAGCAGCTGATGAAAGAGTCCTTCCCACTGCTTGTGTGTTTTTGTATGAAGAGTATACTAATAATTGCGCTAATACCTTGCTTCATCTGTGATGACAAGTATCCTGTTTGATATTCTGGGAATTTTTAAACTTTCAAGGCAGCATTATGGACAGAAAAGTTCGAGAAAAGGAGGCTTCTGTTACTGGCAGTGTGGCTGCCATGTTCTCCTCTCAAACTGCTGCCCAACTGTCAGGGCGGGTGCCTGTTGACGCGACAGGGGATTGGAATGGTTTTTTACCTGCTGAGATCTCGCATCTCTGCTCTGTTTCTTGAGGTCCTGCAGCAGAGCTGGTTTGTGCTCCTGCGGTGGGGGTTGGTGACATGTGCTGGTTGCCATGGAGACGCAAGGTCTCAAACCCAGGTAGGGGCAGGTGCCACCAGGAGCAGAGCTCATCCCATGGTTTGTGTCCCATGCCCCGACCACTACGCTTGAACTCGCGTCGAACTGGCATCAAAGAAGGTGAAGTGTTTCCGCACTAGGGGTAGAGGAACAGTAACTTTCAGAATGCTTTTTTTTTTTGATATCCATAAGAATTGTCTATTTTCATGCAAGATGTGAACTAATAATGTTCAGTGGTATTTGCCAAAGTTAATGTGGATGTTAATTTGGTTCCAGTTGTTAGGCCAGTAGCAAATTTAGTATTCGCTGTAGTCTCATGTGGCATGGTTTTGGATGTTTTGGATACTGTGGTTGTCTTAATTTTTAAGTGCATAAACACTTCAGCTGATCCCGGTCAGTTTCATTGTTCTTCAGTTTGTGTGGGATAATAATAAAAAGGTTTATATTTAAGTGCCAAGCAATATGAAATAAACCTTTTTGATGTATTTGGAGAAACTAGAGCTCCAGTCTTGCAAGAAGGTGTGTGTGTTTTACTTTAAGTCGCACAGAATTCAGAGGGAATATCTAAATGCCTAAAATCAGAACCTATATAGGTGGTAGTAGTAGGATCAAGACCTCCAAAGTTCTAGTGTTGGAAAGTAGCTTCTTTGTATTCACCATAATTGGCTTATATCCAGGTTGTGTGTGGCAAAATTCTTCTTCTACTAAGTGTCTGGAAATGCCACTCAATATAAATTTAGAGTTCATTTTTTCTTCATAGTTGTGGAAAAAAGACCCTAAACCCAAAATCCAACCGCCCAATAAAAAGTTGTGCTCTCCTTCACCTGTACAGGTTATAAATATGACAGGTATTTAGGTGGTAATAGCTTTTTTGAGGCAGAGAATGTATTTTGTCAGCACTGATGCATTGTACACACTGTACTTTGCTGACGCTTCTGTTTAAAACTGTTACAAAAAGGTAAATCTATACAGAGATTCATCTGAAACCTTACATATGGTGTAGCTGTAATGGAGTTTATAAACAGTTAGTAATAGACTTTTCTTTAAGTGTTCCCAGCTCCTTCACAGCCCATGTGGACCACACTGATGACAGGACACACAGTTAGCTGAAATAGTTACTATTAGTATATTGACAGGATTAGAAAGGCTGTAATTGTTGCCGTGCAAGGATGAAATTCCCTCTCATTGACTGATTGGGCCTACACAACAGGCAGGAGAAGAAACCAAGGTAAATCTATATGTAGTGGAATGATGATGTACCTTGTCGTCAAGGACATTTTACCCTCGCAGAGAGCCTGCGACAGTGCCCTTTGTAACACTGCTGTATCGGGGTATTCTAGATAAGGAACGTGGGTAATAGGGATGTACAAAAGGGGTTTGATGCGTAGTTGTAAAGAAAAACTCTTCTGTAAATACTTCTTATCTCATAAGAGCAAATGTGTCCTGATCTGGGAGGAAATCCTGGCCCTGCTCAAGTCGATGGGAAGCTTCCCAGTTGAATCAGGTGTATCAGGATTTGATTCTTTCCCCCCTCAAAAAGGTAGTTTTAAGTGCATTTTGCAGGGCTGAAGCACTTGACAAAGTTTGAGGACTCTAGCATCTGTTTAAGGTGCTGCTGCTGGCCCCTGGGGGATCTCGCACCAGCTCCTTTGTCTCCTAGCGTCTGCTGTTTCTTTAAAAAGTGGTAATACTGAGCTCCTGTAACACTGGCTGAGAACTTGGAATCTATTTATTCAGGGCTTTTGCTTAATTTGCTAACACGACAAAATTTTCCAGGAAAGCCAGAAATTAGTCCTTGATATATCCAAGGAATACTTTTTGTCTCTGCCTCTTCTTTCTTGCCAGTTTGACAAAACTGCCCCAGTTGAGGTGTTCAGTCTGAAATTTGAATAACCTGTCTTGTGGTAGATTAAAAAACAAACAAAACCCCAGCAAAAACCCAGCCGGCCCTCCCTCCCCCCAACTAACAAACCTTTTTCTGACTTCATAAAAGGACTACAATGGCCTATATTACTAATAACAAAGCTTTTTGCTAATTTGCATCTTGCTGGAGCTCCACGTACCTTACTATTTCATTGCTGCTTAGCTTGCACTAATTGTCTCTGATAAGCATCTTTATCAAGTAAATCTATTGTGTGTAGTATGAATTTGCTGTATTGAGGATGCTCTTGTCAGTGACCCCAAACGGAAAGGATGTGGCTACCTGAGCTTCCCTTATTACCCTTTCGGAGAGTACATTCTGGTCAGGAATAAATCGGGAAGCACTAGCAAGGTTTGCGCTGTTTCTGAACACCAGGTACCTGTCCTTGAGTCAACTGCAGTTCCTTTCCCAAGGAGGAATCCCACCATACCGTACCTCTTATTTTGTGTTCTTGGAGAACCCTGCTGAAATCAGTGGATTTGTCACCATGAAACTTGTTTCAGAATCAGAGACTCAGTTTCCATTTCCCACCTGCATTTTGGCATGTTTCACCAGCCTTACTTTTCCTCTGAATTTCACGCTCTAAAGTAAACATGGAAATCTCCACCCTTCACATAATTCTCATCCGTGTACAGCAATTTCTTCTTGGCTTAAAACTCGGTGTCTTCTCCCACCTTACTTCTTACAGGAATTATATTTGGATGCCTGGCTGTTGATGCAGAACTCTAATAGATTGTGCAGTGTTTAGTTTAATCAAACGGTATTTCCTGTGATGATGAGCTGCAGTTTTCGCAGCCAGTCATAACCTGATGTTGTTGGCCTGTAAAATGCGTGCTCCAGGTTAGTTCCTCGCTGTGGTAACAGTATCTTCTCAGCAGCAGAGTTGATTAGTTCAGTGTAGGCTGACTGTGTGAATACCAGTACCTCAAGTTGATGTTTTGCACTGACATTGCCGTCGTTACAAAATTGCATGAGCGAAAATACTGATCTTAGGTTGGCTCCTTCCTGATGTAAGATAAACATGCGCGATTCCTCGAAAGCTGGGACCTTTTTTCTGGTTTCCCTTTTCTAACTTGTCCTGGTTTGAGGTAAAACAGGACCAATTTTGTTCAGTCACTTTACTTTTTAGCTAGGCCTCTTCTAACTGCTGAAATTACCAGCAGCCCACGACACTAACTTCATCTACCCTTCTCTGACCATGATTGGTTTTGCCGAAAAATGCTGATTTTTTTCTTATGCCAAATATATTGTTAATGTAATGGATGGTTGCTTCATCATGTATATAAGCCTTCTTAATCTAAAGCTTTTGAAAACTTAAGCTAAGGAAGGGGACAAGTATCCATGAAATCTGTTTGTTGTGTACAGAAAGTACTATATATGAGACATGCCTGTATTTTTCTCTCAGAGATATGAGAAACTCCTGCAGCTTCTTCAGGAACTCTTGCATAACACGGGAAAGGTGGTAAATACTATCTGCATACTTTTTTTTCCTATTATTTTTGCCATTTTCCACATATGCAGAATACATTTTAAGCCTTCAGCTATGCAACCTCCATTGTGTTAAAATTAGATTTTTGTTTTCTGTACATTGCTTTTCGTGCTGTGATCTTTGGTAGCCCAGTAGGCAGTAAGACTCATATAGGCTTTTTGGGGATCCAAAGTTGTATTAGAAGGGACTTAAAAACACACAATAAATCTTCATGTATGTTTCTGGTCCTCATGTGGCTTTTTTTCCCCCTTCTACTGTGTAATAACCAGAGTCTAAATTGAGAGGAGCTGGGATTTTTCTCAAAGGCATTTTAAAAGCAGGGAGGGGGGAAAGTGCCATCCTTGAAGCAGCAAGGAGAGGAATATGTAAGGACAGTGTAATGGAAGGAGTGCATCTGTGTGTGTGGAGAGAGATGTGTTTGAGCATCTTTCCTAGCACAGCAATAGGGCCATTAGAAACCTAGGCATGAATTTTTAGATAACAGAATTTGTTTAAAGAGTAACTTTGCAAAGAAGTTGACATGGTGTTAGGTACTACACTGATACCACAGTAGTGCTACGATTGTAAACGTATCATTGTGAGTGTTGGTCATGATACTGCTGTGACATATGTGGTACTAATTTAGTGCCCCACACTGTTTTGTCTCATCTTAGTGTCTGCTGTTATGGTAAGCTTTCTTGGCATGTGGTGGTTGTCTCCATCTCCTAGGACAATGTTGGAGTGGAGCTGTTGTGTATGTGGAATCAGTAGGTCCCAGGAGGGCAGGGTGCAGGATGTGGTGATGTTGGCATGAGAGGATGTGAAAGAGGAGTGTCCCTCAGCGGGACGTTACTGCCTTCTTTGGGTGAAGCCCTTAGGCGATATGTCCTGGCTCCTTGGGAATAAAAATAATTTGAGGGAGAGGGAAAAATTGAGTGCCACCAGCAGCCTCCTTCAAACTGCTGATCCTTTTGTTAGAAAGCGTAATCATACCATGCACCATGATACCCTTTCACTCTCTGTCAGCATTGTGAAAGCTGAAAATGGTATTGCCTTTCAGTTGGTTATAGTAGCCACTAAAAATGGGTAAATCTACAGTTTATTCTTCCTGTTTTAAGTAAACAATTGGTTAAAAATCCATGGCAATCAGTGCAAGTAAGGATGTTTTGCACGCTTTGTTTTTCTTGTAACTGAAGTCTACTTTCGTTGTACAGCAGTCTTGCACTCAGCTTTTCTTCCATTAAACGGTAATTGTATACTTACGTGATTCCATGTTAGATTGGCACAGTGATTCAGTGTTATGTTTATGTGATACAGCGTGTAAATCTTTTCACTTATATTAAATAATCATGGTTTTGAGAAGAAAGGACCTTCTATTAAGTGTATGGTTACTTGAATTCTTCCTTTCAGATTAGTGACTACCATCACTACTCCCACACTGAGTGTGACTACCCCAGCTACAAATACCATTCTCCAGATGCTACAGTTCCCATTTGTGTGCTTTTGAGGAGAAGGAAGAAAAAAAAGAAAACCCCGCTTTTAAGGGGTAAGAAGGGAGAATATAATAAAAGGGAAAGGGAAGACAGAATTCGGGGTTGATACCTGTGCCTATATATTTACAGGGAGCAGCGAGAGTGCCAGCTGACTGGAATGTAGGGGAAGGAAGATCAGAGCACATCAGTGAAATAGTTCTGGAGTGCTTCCTGTTGACTTGTTAATGCTGCATGGAATTTGGCCCAGGCAATCTGCTGTTGTGAATCAGCATAGTTTATTCACTTGAGTATAGGTGTGCCTGTTATTATTTGAGAATCTGCTGCACTTGAAAGATAACAGGTCAGTCTGGTAAGTAGTATTATTCCCATGTTTCAGATTAGAAACTGAGGCAGAGAGAACTTGATTTATTCTGTGCTGCAGTAAATTTGTTGGTGACCTTAAGCTAGGAACAGAGGCCCTCACTCGTGTGTTTAATCCAGTAAATTGCCTGCTTCTTTCAAGTCCTGAATGTTGTTTTGTTGTAAACAAATGAGCCTAAACCCAATTGTATCAATAAGTAGTGCTTGCCCCAAAGGAGGTGAGATTCTTGTAAAGCTGGTTGTACAAAATAAGGTACTTTGAAATTTTGGTTATTTATTTAATAATTTTAGGTTATCTTGGGTTGAAGGGAAAGCAGAGGTTTGAATGGTCATGTGAAACCTTCTGGTGCATAGGGGAAATAATGGTTAATAAATGTGAATTTGAAAGCTGGTGAAATCTGAGTTGCATAGGTAAGCGCTGGTGCCAAGAAACAGTTCTGAGTTAAGTTCTGCATAACTTGTAAAAATACAGAAGAAAGATGGTGGTGGTTATTACTGCTGTTGAAATTTTTTTTTTTGTCCACCTTTCTAGATCCCTTGCAATATACTACAATTAATACAAGAAATTACATATTAGCATGTAGGCATGATTGTTTTTGCAGATACTGTTACATGGACACACATCCTAAATGTGTCCAGAGGGTCAGTGTTAAGGTTAGTGCTTACATTTACCAAACTGAAACATCTCCAGGATGTACTTTGTCTATGATCAGTGTGTGGAAATGAATACTGTGAAAACCAGTATCTTTACTGCATAATGTCACTGTTTCTGTAACATACTTTCTGACTTAATGTAGTACTTAATGTATCCGGTTGTGTGGAATGGGTCAATGCGCCGCAAAAACAACACTGAAGTCTTAACCACTCGTTAAAACTATTCTGTGTACAGCTTATGTGAGCAGATTTCTCTGCTCCTCCCAAATGAGTACTGTTCAGGGACAGATACCTTGTTCTGTTAGTTTGGACAAACTCCTTTTCCAAGTGGAAAATCAGCAGAGTCAGCAATACCCAAATTTCTGCATCTGTCCCAGTTAGCTGGGTCCAGTGTTGCTTCCACTAACTCTTCTAGTGCGGCTTAATAAAGATGCTATATTCCAATGCAAACGTGAAAGGTGTGTCTGCCTTTTTGTTATGTGGCTTGGTGTCTACTCTAAATAGCTCACTTAAAGGTGTGAGTGATGCTTAGAACTCCACGTGATTGATTCTGTGATTACCTTTGGCATTAGGCTCTTGGTCTCCGGTGGGGTATCGAATCAGGATCTTTTAAGTGTGTGTCTCTTGTTCTGGAGTATCTCCGGGTACAACCCTTAATGGCACTGCTTGTGGTGTCTACTGGTGTCTTAGAGTATTTGTGGAGCTCAGGAACTTTGGCATACGCCCCTCTAATGTTTCATTAGAATTGTTTGTGGTTTGAGATTCTGGTTCTGCATGAGCCTGGGGTTGACTTTCAGCAGTAAGCTGGTTTAGTACAGTCTCTCTGAATTGTTTTTATGTTGTGACATCTCAACTCTGTAACTGTGGTGACAGCTTCAAGGCCAAATATAAGACGACTTCAGTAACTACCGTGTCTCACTCACTACTTCTGTGAAGTAGTATTCTGGGTTTGGTGATCTCTTGATTTACAAATGGGTTTGATAAAACTTCCTGGAGTATCTTCTTGTGTTAACAATTTAGTGATGGGTGTAGTTCTCCTGTTCATGTGCAGTCAGTCCCATTTACGTCACCGCTGCCTAATGAAATGCTCTTTCTAAAGTAATTCTCAGGTATTGCCTTGGCATTAAAGGCCTGAGATACAAAGAGATTGTGTTGGTTGGCACTGCTTTTTTCACAGACAAGACTTTGAGTTCTTGTTCTCCATGTTGCCAAATGAGGTAGTTCTGCTTTCTACGCAAGTGGTATAGAGATGTGAAGTAAACCGACGTGAGAACTGTGTTACACCGGAAAGGTCAGCCTGCATCATCACTAGGAACTTGGAAAGGCTTGGAACTGCAGGCAAATGGGCATAAATCTGGAGACATCTGTACAGATGTCCAGTTCTTCCTCCATCTCCATGCAGCCTAATGTGTGAGAAGAGAAGAGAAGAAGATGCATTTTGGAATATATCAGAATCAATTGAGTTTTCCTGTGTAATAGTTGAAGAATCAGCAGATACGGGGGAGAGCAGAAACTCCCCTTGAAATTAGGAGGGGAGCAAGAAGATAAGCATTTGGGGTTTTTATTGTGAGCAAAAAATGTGAATGATATTTGAGAGGTTTCTTGATACTTTTTGGAGCTCTTTTATACCTTACTTGGTACTAGAATTTGCTCTCAGTGAGAGATGTGGCACCTCAGAAGAAAACTTTCTAAGTTGTGTGTCTGGAAGACAAACGATGCATCTGTGACAGGCTTTACTGGGTGCGATGAAGAATAGAGAAATGTTGCCCCATGGATGATCAGCAGAAGCAGTGAAGCGTGAATAAAGTCGGTGTACGCACACATGTTATGGTTAAATCTTCTTGCGTTTCTCTTGGGGATACTAACAAATTCAACCTGAAACATTCAGCCTATGACAGCATGGAGGGAGGAAAACACCTAGTAAATCCAAAGTTCCCAACTACGAATAAAAGTACCAATTTCTTTGAATTGTTAGTTTGTAGTGCTATTTGTTGCCTGTGTAGTTTGCACAAATGATCTTTAGGATGACGGAGCATTATGTTGCTGTTTTCTTTCAGCAGGACCAATTTCAGTGCTATTACTGGCCTAGAGAACCCCCCACACCCCTCCCCCTCAAACCAAAATGAAAGAACTCCAAACTAACCTGTGTGATTCCGTAAGCAGAAGGTTATTTAAATAACAAAATGATACTACCCACTATGTGAAATGAACACAAAGTGTAGTGCAGCCTGAAATTCTTCTTTTGTTGTCTTTTTGTATGACTTAAGAGATTTCTCATGCAAACTGGATCGTGGTCAGCTTTCTCACCAGTGTAGCTGAACAGTAATTTTATTGAGGCAATGTCTGTGTCTTCATGAAACTGATCACAAAGCTTCTACTTTTTCTTACACATTTTTATCCTTGATATTTGCTTCTTCCTGATAAGGACGATAAGCTTATTGGGTACATCCATCTTCATCTTACTGCCTACAGCAATACCAAAAGGTGGTGTATACTGGTCAGTTGCTTTGTTTTCCAGACCCATTGTAATTTGGGCTCTAGAAAATGAAACTTCTGTGTTTCTCGCAGATTGCGACCTGCTTGTTTATCCTACACGGCTTTCAGCTTGGCTATCTTCAAAAACTCATCTGTCAGAAGAGAAGGAAGCTGACAGTGATGAGAAAGCAGACATTCACCAAATTGTTTAGGCAGTGCTTTCTAGCAGGATTAACACTACTTCCTAGCAGAATTCTGTTCGATGTTTGTCCTGTGCCTCAGCTTGAGGTTATGCATTTTCTGCGACAGTAGTACTTCTTCAGCTAGACTTCCTTATTAAAAAGGAGAGCATCCAGTACTGCTCCAGGGTCAGACAAGACCTGATGACTTTGGCAAGTTCAGTTTTCTTGGAGAGGAGTCAGACATTCATCTACATGTTCCCTTTGAATCCATTGGTTCAGGAGATCTTTCCTCTGGTCAGCTGGGAGGAAGCCAAATTGTTGCCAATCTTAAATGGGTCTTGGCAGTTTTTCCAGCAAACATCCATGGCTTATGTTTAGTGCTGCTTTCCAACTTTCTGGGTCTTTCTCTGTTGGGAGAGGCTGACTGCCTGAATCTCCTTGGGTTGACATCCTGATTAGTGAGGGGCTTATAGGAGAATTTTTCAGCAGTCTGGTGGGTTATGTAAAAACAAAAAAGCCCCACACCCTTGAATACTTGATCATGTCTCTATTTCAGTGTTGCGTTAAATTACACAATAAGTATAAACCAGTTTGATTTCTGCTTCAGAAGTTACAATTTCTGCTTTTTAGCATTACATGCTTGAATTGTAGCCTCGGTTGTTTACCAGAAGAACCAACCTCCAAAACAACCCAAGACATATACTGGTATGGCTGCTCCACGTGATTAAATGTAAGAATTAACGTACTGTGCTGGACCAAATGTCCATCTAATCCAGCATCTTGCCTTTATCAGTGGCCAGCAGCAGCAGCTGACTGAACGGCGTAGGAAACGGGTGAATTCTGTCAGCTGCTGAAATATTAACAGTAAATTTCTGACAGACGCTTGTTTAGCCTCTGCTTGAGATGGAAGCTACATTTAGGCTACTGCACTGTGAATAGCAGCATCAAACTATTTATAGGTGAATTTATTTGTTGCCTTTTTGAACTCATTTATATCTGTGGCTTCCATAGTGTTCCACAGCAGCGAGTTCCACACAGTTTAACTTCATTTTCTGTGTGCGTGGTGGGTTGATGTGAGCAAAATAGTTTTGATTTGTTTTAAACATGCTCTGTAGTTGTCATTCCTCTCTGTACCATTTCTCTCTCTCCCCTTTTTGAGGTGGGGCAGCCAGAATTACGTGCAGCATGCATCACAGCAGAATGTTCCATGTTTGTTCTTTGTTCTGTTTCTAATACCTTCTGAGATTTTCTCTGACTTCTTGCTGCTGGGAGTTGAGCTGTTTGCTTGCAATAATCTCAAAATCTTTTTTGTAAGTAGTGATGCCTAGTTTAGACCCATTGTTGTGTATTTATGGCTAGGGTTATTTTTTCCTCTGAGTATGTTACTTTGCACTTGTCGACATGGGACAATAAAATGACAAATGAAAATCAATCATTTGGTATTATCAGATCCCCCTATAACTCTTTGAAGTTGGCTTTAATTTTAACTCTCTGGAATAAAGGAAAGCATCATAATCTCTGCAACCTCCCTCTTTGCCAGATCAGTTAAAAGTATGTTCACAGACTCAACCCAGATCCTTGCGGTAACTTCCCTGCTTTTTGAGTGGGTAGTGTTTTCTTTATTTTCAGTCTTTTAATATATTCTTAAGAAGGGAAAGGTCCTCTCATGGATTTTGCTCTAAGGTGGTGTGAGGTGTGCGAATGGGTTCACTTTCCTTTTGTTTTTGATGCAACGTGGTGTATGAAGCTTTTGCTGTTAGAGATATATATATTCCAGTTTACCTGTTCTTCTGCTTTGAAGTTGGATGTCCGAAAGCTTCATTTCATTAAGATTGAAATCTTCTATATGAAAGCTTAGAAGTGGGTGTTCCTCAGAGATGCAATTTCTGCGTTCTTTCCCCCACCCCAATGATAGTTTAAGTGGCCAGTGCTTTATAAGGTTAGTACTGTGAATTATATCACCTCTGGTACATGTGTTTTTAACCAAGTCTGTCATGGTTTTATTATTTATTTATTTTCTGAATAAATATCAAGAATCCACTGCTTATCTCTTTTTGTCATCTTAGTAGGATTTTCATAGTTTTCATTTGAAACTCTGGTTTGAAAGCCAGAACTTCTCACGTGCCCGGCATTGATCTCGATGAGAGATATTCCAGTCAGTTTTAAGGCAGTTTGGCCATCAGGCAAAGTGCAGGTGTTAACTCTCATAGTTTTAATCCTTGTTTATCTACAAGGTCTGAGTTATTTTTGGGGGGGGGGGGGAGGAATTTGTATTAACTAGTTGAATTTTTAGGACAGTGGGAACAGACACTTCAGAGAAGTATTGCCGGAAAGTAATGCTTCTTTTGATATTATGCTTCTGCATGTGAATATACCTTTTGCTTGCTGCTCTAAGTATTGATTGGGGATTAAATAATTAGACTGACAGAGTAGTACGTATGTTCTTTCTTATCACATCTGAGGGGTAGGAAGAAGGGCTGCGACAGACACTTCTGTCCAGAAGACTTCTAGCCTGGAGGGCAAGAAGACTAATGCTTCATGTATGAACATGCAGATGTGACATCCAGACTGTAACAATTTGCCTGCCGTAGGAATTGCATCCTTTACTTCAGCTTTGCTCAGTGTGATCGGATTGTACAGATTTTCACATCTCTAGGTGGCTTAGATTGTTGTTGGGGGGAATCAACCCCTTTTCCACTTCCTATTTGTGCACTTGGTAATTTGAATTATAATTTTACATTATTATATTCAGAAGTTCCTAGCAGCTTGTGCTCTTGTGTGGGTGCATAGTTGTGATGCTTGGCAAGTTGCAGAGGGAAAAAAAATTTTTTTGGTAGGTTAGTATTAATCTGTTGTGGAATTTGAACGGTTTCTAGTGTACTGTGTGACTGCAGCAGGAACTTAACTGCAAAAAGTTTAATTCATAAAAACTACTTGTATAAGAACTTTTATGCAGATTTTGAAAAAGTAGGACTGACAGCTTTACATGTTGATAAATGAAAAGTCTGAATAATGTGTTTTGGTTTTGTAGCACTTGTAACCTAAGCAGCTGAAGCTTACTTCAGTTCTCTGCCTCTACCTGGACAAACTATTGTTTTGTGTATTAGTGAACTTTATTCAGACACTTCTAAAAACATGCAAAGCCAAGAAATAAATACTTGCATTGTTATAAACCAGGTATCATTGTTAATTGTGTGTTTGTATTTGGAAGGTGAAACATTTTAAATTACTTGACAGATGCTGTTCAAATGAACTAGTTCTGAAATTGGCAACATGTGCTACTGCTGATCCCAGGGTCCTTTGGTCTGTTCACTAAACAACCATCCTGTCCTCTTCAGAAAAAAAGCACTACTTAGCATTCTGCCTTCTTCCAGGACTGGAGCCTGTAGTGTGTGTGAAAAGATGATATACAAGCCACTTCCCCCACAGAATCTGTGCCAGGTATTATGTGCTTGTTAATGCAACTTGAGAAAATAAAGGGCTGAAATAATTGAAATTCTTAATGTTTCTCCAATAGATGATTTGAAAATATGCCATTTAGCACAGGCTAAAATGACAATAGGGACTATTAGTCACTAAGAGTGACTTCCGAGACATTAATTGCCTCTTGTTTTAGAATTCTCTTAAAATGCTCGTGTTTGTTTTGGGAACTTAAACACCTCCTGCCTGGTACAAGGATATATGTTTTCTTGCAGAAGAATGGGCTGAAAAAGGTGTGGGAGAGCAGTGTCCTCTTGCTTTTCTGTCCTCCTAGGGCAGGTGTTTCTTGGAAGACAAGAAACTGAAATAAACCTAGTAATGTAGTTCAGGTATATTGTGCAGAATAGAGAAGGGGGAAACAGCTGCTCAGATTTTGAGATCAGAAAACAAATCTGTAATGGGGAAGAGAAAACAAGTCTTCCCAAGGTGTGTATATAAACTTATATATAAACTTGTTCTCACTTGTCCATCTTTTTTTGTGTTGGTTGTTGCCTAATAGTGAGTTCTTTGGGACTATGTCATAAATATTTCATGTATCAAATGTGTCAGGGTTTCCATTGCAATAAGCTAGTTAAATCACTGTTTAAATAATTATATATTTAAAAAAAAAAAGTTGCATGTACTCTGGATTGTCTGGGCAATCTTTTGTTTTGGAATTGCTGTGGACTGTTCCCTGGAAGGAACAAACTGTGGTGACTTTTTTGGTTTGGTTTTGATTTTTTTTTTAATGTGGATTTTTTTTTTTAAGAAAAAGTACAACAAAACCATTTTTTGCCTCCAGTATTCAGGTAAAGTGTGTATTTCAGTACTTAGAGTTAAGTCTGAGGGTTCTTTAAAGTTTGGGTTTTGTGTCAGTCTCATGAAACTGTGTTGCATCAAGTACTTTACCCAAAATGTCTTCAGGGTAAAGCTATTAGAAAACTTGGGGTTTATCTCAGTATTGTTGCATCTTGCCTGGATGAGAAAGTTCATGCTATATGGAGACAAAGCCTTTTTTTTTTTTTTTGGTTTGTCGTGAACCTGGGTGTTGGAAGACTACAAGTTATATTAGGAAACCTAAGAGCAGAAAAATGCTGAATTAAATGAAGTAGAAGGCTTAAAGTAGTTGTAAGAGTGGGATTAACCTGGCAGAGAAATCAAGTTCTGTATAAGAGAACACTTGAGGTACTTGGGCCATGACTTAATTGCACTTTTATTTAATAGCCTTGTATGAAAATAAACAGGGAAGTAAGGAATCAGTGTTGAGAGAGGAATGTCTGAATATTGATCCAGTATTGGACTTCTGTATCTGTTGGGAGAATGGGGAAATCTGTTCATAGAGCCCAGCAGGAAACAAACAAAAAGAGGGGATTTTTTTCCCCTTAGAGGTATGCGGCGAAAACAGTGATGCAGCCTGGCAGACTAAGTCCTGTTGCGTTCAAGGAACAAAAAAACAACAGCCGACGAGGGTTCAGAAGCTGCAGGGTAGCTGATGTAGTAAAGAAGGAAAAAA
>VZSF01004072.1:13746-174631 GCA_013398295.1 Chionis minor | reverse complement strand
AAAAAAAAAAAAAAAAAAAAAAAGCCAAATCTTGCACGGTAAACTGTGGTTCCCTCGTCTTTTTAAATACAGACACTACAGCTAAAGGAAGTGGGGGCGGGGCGGGGGGGCGGGGAAGGTGATGCTGGAAGGATCTGGCCGTTTAAATCTGAAAGGAAATGGGGAGAAGGGGTGGACTCCTGCTCGTCTGCAGCAGCAGCACTGCACACACAGAGCCTACCTGATTTAGGCCTAGCGACAGTTGCGTTGGAGGCCTTGGGAAGGCAGCAAGCGTGTTTTCTCGGTGTGACGTACTTGGGAGTGTGTACAGCCTGCATGCTAAATACGAGTGGCTGGATTTGACTTCGCTTATAACAGTTCTAAGAATGTAATGAAATCCCTTCTCACTCACGCTTTTATTTTGGGATGGAGGGGGAGAGAAAGGAGCTTTCAATATTCTGTTTAGTTCAGCGTTTGAAAAAAGCATGTTTTACCTAATTCTGTTTACTGCCTTTGTATTTGGACTACTTGTAAAACACGTTGATGCCTTTAAGTGCTCTATGGTAACTTATCAGTACACAAAACTAGAAACTCATGAAAACCCTCATGCTGTTTATTTTCTTTATTTAATCTATACACAGAGCATACTGTACTTACAGTTACAAGGTCTCTAGGTGGTGTTTTTTAGTTTGGTGGTTTGTTGTTTTGTTTTTTTTTTTTGGCGGGTCTGTGCTCAGGAGATCAGGAATGGCAAAATGATGACATAGTATAATGAAATAATAGCTGGTGAAATAAAGTAAGTTTGACTAAAAAGCAAAGCAAATTCAAATGTAGAATGAGTATATTTTCTAGTAAATGTTAGCAGGCTGTACTTAGAACAGGTGTTGTATTTATTCAAGAGGAGAGGAAAATGTGATACCTTTCTGGCAGCAGTAGAGGGTCCCAGCCACCTTTTACAGGGTTCACAGCACCCAACAGAATCAACAGAAATCGGAGACTTTTTTTACATAGAACTGTGTGAAATTAAATTGCCAGTATTCTTTCCAGAAAAAAAAAAATCACTTTTAGCAGGTGTGAAGCATTACCTTTTTCATCTTGTTCTTAAAATCTGAAGACAGATTAAGAAACAAATGGTTGTTCTTTGATACTTTTGTCATGTGAACATCTGTTCACTAACAAATCATTTTCATATTGTCTTCTGACAATTATTTAGAAGCATGTGACGTGTTAAGAGCCAGTGATCTGTAATGTTGTAAAGGCAAGAATTTACATATAGTTTCTCATTTTGAGCCATCTCACTTCCTGTTAAAAGTTCTACAAAAGATAAAATGAGCTCCTGCATTCTTTTTTTTTTCAGTATTGTGAAATACAGAACACAAGATTTTACATTAGCAGCTGATTTTCAAGTTTATGCTGCTGTATGTTATATACATTAAATGGCTTATTTTTAATGCATGTGCTAAAATAACTAAATTGAAGAGTCCGGTCTATAATAAAGAACTGTGCCAGACAGGAAGTGTGGACCAGTACTTTTTCCAGCATATTGACATGGAAGTTGACCCACACCCAAACCTGCACAGGTTGATTTCATTTTAATGTTTAAAGTAAATCTTAAATGCTGATTTTTCTCCTTGACCTTTTTACACAATCTTTTCCTGGACAATACAGTAAAAATGTAAAGAACTGTCATCCCCTGTGCCATAATGAGGATAAGCAGAAAATGATAATGATTTCTATTCTGCTTGAGTAACAAGCAGAATTCAGATTCCGGGCAAACTCAGATACCTCGTTTTCTCCAGTTGTCTGGTACGTCTTCCAGTCTCAAAATGAAAAGAACGTGTCTACGTGACTGGATCACTGAAAAACGTAACTCAGAAGCCAAACTTCTGAGCAGGTAGGGAAAGTGAAAGATGACTTTTTGGTGACTGCTTTAGTTAAAAAGAAAAGCAGCAAAGCGCTCAGTTTCTTACCCGCTATAGCGCGCTGGAATGCCATGACTGCTGAAGGAAGGAAGGAGGTCTCCCTTCTGCTGCTAGCCCGGTGCTCTGTGCTGCTTAAGCCTTGTGCTCTGTGCTCCCCAGGCCTATCTGCGAATCACTTCAACTTTCTGCAGATTCTTCTTCT
Source organism: Chionis minor (assembly GCA_013398295.1). NCBI lineage: Eukaryota > Metazoa > Chordata > Aves > Charadriiformes > Chionidae > Chionis > Chionis minor. Next base: position 172,528 of record VZSF01004072.1, on the reverse strand, counting down.
CCCAGAAAAAGAACAGGCATTGCTGGTGGTAGGACTTCACAGCTGGAAGAGAACATAAAGGAGAGCGCCTTGGTCAGATAGATTAGCTGCCTGTGGGGGTGTTCCAGCTGCAGGATAAATTAAATGAAAGTAGAGAAACTGGAGGTAGAACTATAAACTCTGAGCAGAATTGTGATTTACTTAAACCTCTTGATGTACTGTTAGCGTAAACTTCCCTTGTGCATGCTTGAAGAACTATCATTCAGTAGCAGGTTTCATGGACACGCTGAGAGAGGAGCTTTACTGGAAGTACAGCATCTGATTTTGAAAGTGTTTTATAAAAGTGGAAGTATAAAAGACTACCTGTTGGAAGGTGTCCTACCGTATAATCACAATTCATCTGCATTTTTTTAATGTTTGCTTATTATGACGTATACCTAGCTTCTGTCTGGTACTTGTGAGACGGTAACATCAGTAGAGGCTTATGTAGCCAACCTCTATAAATCTGTCACAGGAAATTTCCCTTCTTGCTCCTTGTGATTCTTAGCCTGTGATGCTTTAAACTAAAAGTCCTTGAGATTGCAGGGATTGTCTTTTTTTCATCATAAATGCATGTTAAATTTCTTTGTTCAACAGATTTCCACATTTTGGTTTTTTATTTCTTCATTTTAAAATGCATTGCATAATTGTGTCTGTTTCCAGTTCTATGCAAGTTGCCCTTCATCAAAATATGTTTAACACAGATTTATTCCCTTAACTTATATCCCTTAAGTAGTTTTCACTATACTTTGTCACCATGGAAATGGTGTACAGATAATATTTATAAGGTAAAAGGAAAAGCAGGGTGTCTAACGGGACTCCTGCTGTTCTGAAATCTCTTCAGCAAAAAAAAGTCCAGACTCTTGGGATTCTGTATAAATGTAATAGGAGGTCTTCTGTAATGCAGAGTGATTTTTCTAGAATATGTGTATTCACTTTAAATAAATTAGTTCATACATTCATATTGGTTAGTACTTTAAAAATTCACATTCTTTCACCTCAGTTCTCTCAGTTGTGTAATCACAAAACTTTGCTCTTCATTGAAACGCTAGATTTAAGAAAACTTTGATTTGCAGTCACTCTGTGCTAATACTGAAACTGAAAGCTTGTTTTTGCTTGCTGGTGCTGTTCTTAAATGCTTATATTTTGGACTGGCACTTTCACTGTTTCCTCTCTAAAGTCTGGAAGAATGAGCAAAATACTCGATTACTTTGCATTGTATATACTTCCTTTATCCTGTGTCCCCTCTCCAGCAGCAGAATCCTTCTCTTCCTTAACTGCTGTGTGGGAGGGGGGATTGGTTTGTTTTGTTTAATTTTATTCCTCATCTCTAGTGTTTTGCTCTCAACTTTTTTTCACTTGCTTGGCATTTCCCCCTGCTGGCAGATTGAGTTAATAGCACTTTTTTGTGCTGTGGAAATGGAAGGCTGTAGTTGTCCTTGAATGTCACTGTTTTGTGGTTGAGGCATTGGCTGCTTTTCTGCCTTTTTTTTTTTTTCCCCCCCCCTTTTCTTTTTTCCCTCTGAATGTCTCTGGTAGATAGATAAAATTTAAAGAATAGTTTCTATTAGGAGGGGATGTGCACATACCTGAAGTTCTCCCCATCAGAAGTGCAGCAGAGCTCCTAGTGATAGTCAGAGATGGCTCTAGTTCTGCTTTTCGTGCCTACAGTCTTGCAGCACTACCCAGATCATCTCCTTTGGAACTCTGGACCTCTTCTGAAAACTCTTAAGGCACTTCTGCCTCGCTAACGCATCATTCCTCCAAGTCAGTTCTTTCCAAGATAAAGTGGATTGCTAGAAAGGGAAAATAGTTTGGCACTCAATATGAAATTTCTCATCATGTTTAAAGTAATAAAACAAGAGATTGGAGATACCTCTGTTCTTAAGGGAAATTAAGAGGAAAATTTTCTTAATTTTTGCTTGTTCCTTGCATCTTTAGTTGTTAAATCAATTAATAGGATTTCCTGTGTGTGTTTTCTAGAAAGTAGCCTGCTCTCCTCCTCACAACTGTCTCCTCTGTCTCCTTTTCCCCATATAGTTCTCTGTCTCTGAAGTATGAAAGGAAGGCAGGATCTTCTCAATGACTGGAATGAGCAATTTACAACACACCTTAAGAACAGTAGAGGTTGACTGCTCTAGCCATGTTATTAGAAAAACACCAGAACACTAACCTCCAAATAACTTCCCTTTGAATTTCTTACAAATTTTGAGACAAAACAATGGGCTAGTACAGGTGGGAGGGAAAAACTCATAGAGGCATAGAATAGCTTAGGCTGGAAAGGGATCTTGAAAGGTCACCTAGTCCAGCCTCCCCTGCAATGGTCTGGGACATCTTCAACTAGATCAGGTTGCTCATAAACCCATCCAACCTGGCCTTGACTGTTTCCAGGGATGGGGCACCTATCACGTCTCTGGGCAACCTGTTCCTGTGTTTAACCACCCTCATGGTAAAAAATTTCTTCCTCCAATCTAGTCTAAATCTACCGTCTTTAAAGCCATTACCCTTTGTCCTGACGCAACAGGCCCAGCTAAATAGTTTGTCCCCACCTTTCCTGTAGGCCCCCTTGAAGTGCTGCAAGGCTGCAGTAAGGTCTCCCTGGAACCTTCTCTTCTCCAGGCTGAACAACCCCAACTCAGCCTGTCCTCACAGGAGAGGTGCCCCATCCTTGTAATCGCTTTTGTGGCCCTCCTCTCGACTCCTTCTGTTCTCTATTGACTTTCTATCTCTTCCTCCCTCCCAGTTGTACATATACTTTATAAATAAGTTGAAACAAATTAAAAAAAAAAATAGAAAAATTCCAGTTCTAAGACTTAACAGATTAACTGACTTTTTTTTTAAGTTTAGTTGATAAACTGTTTTCTAAAAAACCCCACATTTCTAGCAACTTTATGGAATGTGGCAGAATGCAGCAAGGATTTTTAGAAACAAACACCAAACTCTGCCTTCCACTGATTTATATCTTTGCATTATGTAAATGTTTTAATTTTTGCAAAAAAATTTGCTAGTTCCCTGCTTCAAATATGAAACTTTGCTGTTGCAACAGTAGTAAAGCATAAGCTTATAGACTTAACTAGGACTGGGATTTCCTCTTAGTGTGTATATAGATAAACAGTCCTTCTACATAACAAAGTAATTGACAAAAATAAAAGTTCAGGTCATCCAGGTTTTTAGATGAGCAGGAATTTGGCCATGCTGTACAGAAGGCAGTTTTGTGTCTTACCTAAAACTGGTGAACGGTAACTCACTGAACAAAGTGAGGCTTAGTGTTCTTGTTTGTGTTTCTCTCTGCAGTACCTGACTTGTGAATGCAACAGTGCTGTAAAACATCCCCGTATGCTGGTTTCTAGGTATAAAAAGCAGAGTTGTACTAATGATAATTTTATGAACGTTAGAAGGGTTTAGATGGGGAATACATTAAGCCAAGTCAGGAAGTATCAAGTCAGGAAGAACTTCTGCCAGGCTTACTAATGGTCATAGGTTAGCGGGGCAGACTTGCTGTAATTTTCTAGTTTAGTTTTTATTTAAGAAATAAAAAATCTGTTTCCCTGAATGCTTTATTTATCATGTGGAAGGAAATAGAGAAGCAGTGAGTTGAATTTCCTGTGGATTGGTTTTGTTTTCTTTTAAATGGTAGCACCTTGCTCTTTTTCCCTTAGAAGGAGGGAAGGTATTTGTTGTGTGAGAAGTGGGAGGATGAGTGTTTTAATTTAAAGATGTCTTAAATGGTTAATCCCTGCTGAGTTAAACTAACTTTTTCCCTTTTAAGCGTAAGTGGCTTTAGGGCATGCTTCTCTGCTTCAAGAAATATACTAAGACTGTTCGAAGAAAAGGGTTTGTGCATGTATAAAAAGTGCAAAGCCAGATACCTTAAATCTGCTCGGGTGAGAGAGGAGATCCTGAGTTTTTAAAACATGCTTGTTCTAACTTTCTACTAGGCCAAATATGGTTTTTCATTTTTCTATAGAGCATGATCTCATCCCCCACCCCCTATAGATGCCAGGAAAGACTGTGTTCAGGAAGAGTCACTAATGCCTGTTGGAGCTGTAGTCATAGGACAAGCAGAGCTAAGAGGGTAATCTTCATCTTCTTACATGTGTTTGACAGCCATAGCAAGTTTTGGTCGGTATTTTAAAAATCAGGTTGTAAAGTGTGGCAGGTTTTTTTTCTTTACAATGGGGATGGCCTTTTCAGCTGTAAGGAATTTCTGAGCTCATTTTCTGTATGTTAAATATAGTACTGCTTCTGCAAAGGCAAATGATGGCATCACACACTTCCATTTAAGCTTAGTTTGATGGCTTTCTAAACTGGTTTAGCAAAGGTGAAGCAATCTGTCCCCAAATGAAATCAGCTTCTGGTGTCTTAAACTCCGAATTGCATCTGTTCCATGGCCATTCATCATGGCAGAGGAACTTGGAGGCAGAATTGGAGCTTGCAGTTTGAATCCTGTAGGTTGTCTGTCAATAGAAGATCCAAGCTCCTTAACCATTTTAGCGGGAGTTATCTACCAGTATTGGGTGGGGATAGGGAGGAGAAGGAGAAGTTATAAAGGAATTGTGAGACGGACAAACTGGAAGGCATGGCTAGTACCCTTCACAGTACAGTCTCAGTTATCTTGGACCAACCCTGTTAATCCCTTTGCCACCTGCCTGGCATGTGTCACTGGGTCTGACTGGGAGTTCTCCCAGCTGCAGCACAATAGCAAGATCAGATTCCCTGCACTGGCACATGGGAAGCTTGTTTTTAATCTCAGAAGTGGCAGCACTGGTGCTGCTAATGTGATCATTGAAATGTGAGCCTTATAATAATGTAATTTGAAATAGCTTATATACCCCCTGTCTGAGCTGTGTTTGGTCTGTCTTTGTCTTGAGACTGCAGAATCCTGTCCTGTTAAGGAATATGAGTTGTTCCATTGCTGACCTGAAAATCACAGTAAAGTAACTGTAACAACTTCTTTTCCTAGAACATACTGGTAAGAGTCCTCTCTGTGTGCAGTGCCCTTCAAATTTAGGAAGGAGAGCTGTTGCTTTGAGGAGTTCACATCTAAAGACAGAGGTCCAGAGAAAACTGTTGATCCCTTCTTTATACAGTGTATTTTGCACCAAAAAAAAGTATTAATTTTTAATTTTTTAACTAACGCTTTACTATTAATGTTGCCAAGCAATGCTCTGAAATGTGAAAGAATGTCAGGTGCCCAAATGCCTGTGTACAACAATTAGTCCTCTTCCATCTGAGTCCATCCTGTGCAATGAACAAGACTGCCATCCTGTTGGAAAAAAGTAAAAATTATATGTACATATCACATTACAATATTTAATTATGTAAAGTTCCTGATTAAAGTTACATGGTCTAACAGTAAACATATGCTGCCTTCCAGAGTTAGGAAAAATGCTGACTAAAAATGGCTAAACGTGACTTTTCATTTCTCCCATTTTTTCCAAACAAAACAGTAGCATCAGCTTTATTGTATGACCTGAAGGTAATAATAAGTATCTGATTGATGTAACCAAACGTCTTAATACACAGTTACTTAGCATTTATATAGTCTTAAACCTTCAGGTGCTGTATACTAAAATGTTTAACCACCATATGTACTACTTCTGATGTCTTTGGGGGCTACCAAGCCTTAAACATAGGAGTCTTGTGTTTGAGGTCTTCGTTTTTATAACGGTCACATGAAATGAGTAACTCTTCTCCTTATTTACAAACTTCAACAAAAAGCTTAAAGTTCATCTGCAGCATCTGATTGTTTTGGTAATGGTGGTGTGTTTTTCCTTACATATGTTGTCTGGATTTGTTGAAAAGCTTAAGAGCTTATTTTTTGGGGGGCAGGGGGTATTACTACTCTTAAGTGTGTGTATGTATCAAACCACTCTTCCTGCTAGTATCACTAACATCAGATTCTCAACAGTCAATCACACTAAGAAAAATGTATTTCTAGAACTTTGATATTTTATTTGGGTTTTACTAATGTCCTGGTTTGAGGACCCACGACAACTAATTTGAATGTTTTGGGTTTTTTTAGCTTGTAGTAAACATAGGTGAGCATTGCTCAAGCTTTTCTTGTGATCTATGTTTTGGTAAGAAGGCAGTGTTCTTAGTAGAAAGCAGAGGTGGATATAGAAATATAACTCCCAGAGCTGGGTTTTTAAAACACCCAAATATTGCAGAATATACTGTAATAATGTGAGAGTTAACTCTGTAGACTCATACTTCGGGCAGCTTACAGCACTTGTTTCTAGAGCCTTTAAAGGGCAACCTCAGTAAAATAAATAGCTCAAATTTTGTGATATGTTTCTACTTGCTGAAGTTTTTGTTAAGATACCCAGCAAAATGCTAAACTCTTCAGACTTCTCTATTGATATGAGTGATTGTGAGATGTCTAATCTTAACTTTCTAATGTGTTTCGTAGTGAGAGAGAGGTGATGTGAGTTTGTGTGTGTACTCTTTCTGTGAACAAGAAATAATCTCATTTCATCTATAGAGCAGATCTTATCTGGTACCTTTTTCATTAATACTATTCTGGGTTGATTCTCAGTAGTCACAAATGCAGAGAATTGTCAAGAACCAAAGCTACAGATTTAGTTGGTCATAGCTATACTCTCTCTACTATAAAAATGTTAAGAACAATGGAAAACATAAGTCTGTTTAAGATGCTTGAAGTTACCAATTTTGGATGTTTGTTCTTCATTTCTCTGTCTCAATTCCCTGTCTAAGAAAACTACCCTGTATCAGGCACAAGTTTTTCTGTGGCTCTTGTTAGTGTGCTGCTTATGAGGAAACCAGTTCTTTATTTGCTGTAGAGCTTACGTGTTGAATTTAACAAAGCATGCAAAGTGAAAAATCAGGATGAAAAGAAATTATTCAACTGATACTTCATTCTTTAAGCTTGTCCTCTCTGCTAAATGAGGCAGATGCGCCAGTAAAAATACTATACTTGCACGAGGGCAGAATTAAAGTATTTTGTGTTTCCAAAGGTTTGACTTCCAAACATTACCCTGTTCTAAACACTTAAGAAAAAGCCTGTAGTAAATTATGTACAGAAGAGGATGCAAATGTATTTCCATTCCCTGTCTAGGTCCTCTCTAAGTGACTTCTCCAAGGCAACAAAGCAAACCACTCAGATAGTCACGATTAAACTCCTGGTGTTCCTAACTTTGTCCTTGGGAGCCCCTGGGTTCTCAGCCTGGGGTTGCAGCGCTTCAGGGTGGTTAAATGCAATCTAAAGGGTTTTTTTCTGCACGGCTCAGTTTTGATGAAGCTAGCTAGTGTCCTGCTATGGAGGCGAGCCTCTACATAGTGGAGGGGGGGGAAGGAAGGAAGGAACAATTAATCATGCTGTTATTTTTAAGTGACAGTTTTCTCTTCATTTTATGTGTGTACTTGTGCTACAAGTAAATTGCATTTTTTCTTTTTTTTAAATAAAAATCATGCTTTTATTCTAAGACTGTATTTGCAGATGTGTAGTACCAACTGTTTTGTTTAGCTTTCCAGAGTCCATCATCTACAGCAGTGAGAGTTTTTTTATTATTATTTTTTATCAATAGCATGGAGGTGTAGTTGTAGTTGCTTGTTGAAGAGGGGAGGTTAGTGCTTGCATGATAAAAGAGCCACTCTAGATTTTTGGACCAATGAAATAACTGATTGATAGTGGGAGATCAACGTGGTGACTAAGGTTTTAATATTGAAGAAGAAACAACTAGAGTTTGAGAATCACACCTGTCTCTTCGACACCCTCGACAATGCGGGTATTTCAAATTCTGTAGCATTCAGAGCATATGCACTTAATTTGAATATAACCTCAGAACAGTCCTTCCTCCTGAGTTCATATCCTACCACGTTGGCAGTTGATGTTATTTAAACTAACCTGAAATTGTTCTAAAACTAATTTAACAATTTACCTTCTGTAGTATTTTGTTGTTCAAAATGCACAATAGAATTTGAGACTAGGAGAGCGACAATATATACTTTCACTACCACCAGTAGGCTTCCTGTTTTCTCTTCTGTTCTTGATGTTCGTCAGCACCCTGGTTCTGCTGGTTATTAAATGTAAACTCCTCCACTTGTGCCGGTCTGTACCGAGTGTGAGATGATTATATGGCTTTCTACTGCTGTGTCTATTTATAAGGCTGGGGCTTAAACTTCAGCTCTGCGATGACTTGTGTGTGGATAGAAACATATCTGCAAAGATCTTGTTAGCTGTGGAGTTGAATCTCAAAATAGGCTAATATTCCAGTGTTTTACTAGAAAATTGGAGTATTTTGGAGGCTTTTTTTAGCATCAGGCAAAGTAATTGAGCAAATGAGTTATCATTTATATTTTAGCTATCTTTTTAGGACTCTGACTCACAAGTTTTTGTATGATTCATATGAAGATGATTTAAGAGGTACTACCTTGCTGTGCTGCGAAGTATTGTTCTTCCCATGACACAGGCAGCGTAACGGGCAGTATATTTTCTCGGCCCCCACAGTTCATGACCTCACCTATTAGCTTAAACTGCCATTGATTTCAGTTCACGTTAGTACTCTGGGATTTGAGCTCTAGTGACCATGGTGACACACCACCTGCTCTACCATCTTTGTTGTGTTGGTCTAGTAGAGGTGGTGGGCAAATAACTGGGATGGGTAACCTTGTCGTATTTAGCTGTGGTAACTGGCAGGGCTTGTGACTTAGATGTTAATAGAGGTGGTGGAGAGGAGGTATTTCCCCCAGAGGAGGGGGACACAGGCCTGGAACACAACTAGAAGAGCTTGTACCTGTAATCTCTTCTTCCCCTAGTGACAGTAATAGTTTGTATTTTAATCCAGATTAGAATTGTAGGTCTCCTTGGCTCTCCCTGCCATGTCAAACAGATTTTTCTTTCCAAGTGGTGTTTTATAGTTAGCTTCAGCATTAAAAAAAAGCCAAAACCCAAATGCTCAAAAAAAGCATAAACACCACCCCCCCACTCCCTCCAAAAAACCCACCTTCCCCAACAACCTCCCCCCAACAGTTTTCCAAATCTTTGAATTTTCTCTTTCTGTTTCAAACTGCAGCTAAGCTGTTCGTAATTGTATCTTTTGTTGTTGTTTTTCTTTTGTAGGAGGGGGTAGAGAGCTGAAGGGAATAACTTTCTCAAAACTGGTAAGTACTTCTTCCCAGGATTAAGAAGGTTTACCTAAGAGTATATAATATGAAGAACTGGCAGAAAAAGTTTGATGTTTACTGAAACTGAAATCTTATCTAATCTTATATTCAGAAATTAAATCTTAAAAAGTAAATGTTACTGATGGAAGCCCCAGTCCTATAAATAAAATCACTGTAGGGCTAAGATTTGGGCCCAAGGGTCTGTAAGTACAGTGGACATTTAAATTCATCTACTCAAAAATAATAATGTTAAATTTTTTTCTGTGTAATGTGAAAAACTAAATTTATTTGAAGGGTTTTTCAGCGCAGAAAGACTTTTTGACTGAAATTCTAAGTTATTCAGAGTCCTTACTTACCCACAGAAGGCATTCATAGCTTTTGTATGGCTCCTACCTTTGTTTATATATATATATGTATGTATACACCTTGTCAGCTGTGCTTCTAGTGTAGTTTCCAAAATAGCTGTAGTTTAAATAGCTTTGTGATATTTTAGAAGTTCTGATGTGGATTGTATTTAATTGAGATAATAATAGAGAATTGCTAATGCACTTACGTGATTATTGTAGAGTTTAAGAATTCATTCAGTCTCTGAATATTTATATAGTATATAAACATCTACTACCTTAACTGCAGTGCATTGAGGTACTTACCTGAGTAGGAAATTTTAAGTCTTGAATCAACCACATAAGAAATAAAGGATTATTTTTAACAACTGCATGCCAGTAAGAAATTGAGTGGAGGACTGCTGCCTCCAATAGTTGAAATGAATCCAAGGAATGACAAATTTTACCTCTGGCTTTCAGTGCTTTTTTCTGGTTGAGGCTTGGAAGTATGTCTGGGTGTACAAGAAATGCACGTACACCACAATTCTCTGTATTCCTTTTGGAAATCACTGATTCTAGCATTGAACAATGCATTTGCATGTTTTCCTTTAAAAACTAATGGGATGAAGGATGTTTGCAGACCAACCCATCCATGCAATTTCAATTGTTGACAAGCTTTTTAATTAAAGTAATTCTGCTGTCATAAGAGTCAGGTGGAAAATGCCATATATTTTATGATTAATCCAGGGATGGTTTTATACATCTTCAGATGTGGTATTCCAGGCAGCTTATAATGCCCCTGGACTTAAATTTTTAAATCTATCCTTAAAGTTCAGTCTTAAAAGTCTTAATATTGAAGATTTTTGCACTCACAAATGTGTGTGACCACTTGCTTATATAGTTCTGCACCTGCTTTTAAAGGAAATACTAGCAATATTTAACCAGCTGCCTTCATAAATGTTTCTAGGCATTATTCTATATAAACCAGAAGAACACACACAGTCTAGGATTTGTTGGATGTAAGGAATGATCACTTTTTTATTTTCTTTTTTTTTTTTTAATTTTTAGATTAGCATTGGATAAGTGTTTAAGGTACTTCAGGCGAGTTTTGGACAGTTAATCCTGCTTGGGAAGGAAAGCTACAAGTGAATGTTCTAGAGTGTTTCAGTTCTAGACTGAATAAGAACTGCATATATTTCATATTCAGAAATCAGCAACTTGACCAAATTTTTAAATTAATATCTTATTGTGTTCTCCCACCCCATCTATGCATCTATGGATGCATAGAACACTTCAGAACCTCGTAATAAATTCTTCACTGTTCTTTGCCTGTTTCCTTGTCTTTAAAGTAGTAGTGATGCATGCCTCAGCTGGGATGCCATGCCAAATACATGGTATCTTACTTGTAATTTAAAAAAGTTCTCATAATTGCTTATCCTGGTTCTATTTTTACTAAGGAGAACACTGGTGCTGCTAGCTGACAAATACAGCAGCTGGCAGAGGTGATTGCGAAAAATCATTCTTTGCTGTGTGGCCTTTGCTGATGAAGCAGCATTAGTTTCTCTTTCCGTGTATGTCAGACACTTGGTTTTTGAGGAGGAGGTTGTTTCCTATGTTTAAAATGTGCTTCAGTGTAATTTTGCCAGCAGAAGGTATCTGGAAGTAGATGATACTGCAAAGTATCAAAGCCAGGTTGGATGGGTTTATGAGCAACCTGACCTAGTTGAAGATGCCCCAGTCCATTGCAGGGGAGGTTGGACAAGATGGCCTTTCAAGGTCCCTTCCAACCCAAACTGTTGTAATTGTCGTGATATATGTTCCTCAGCACGACAGCGAATTGTATTTGTTCGTGTCTACACCCCTGTAAACATGGCTAGGCTGAGCAACTGCTTGCTTCTGCAAAGCACTGTTGCTTTTTTCTGAAACCTCTTAAAGATTGGTTTTGAAAAAGCTTTCAAGGAATCTATGAAATTAGGTTGGATTAGTTTTCATGAACCATCAATACTACAATTTCTGTCTGTCAAATTATGTTGTGCATTAATAGTATTTACTCAATCTTTATACTTTTTTTTATGGAAGTACTGTGTGATTTTTCCTGTGAACTACTACTGGGCTTTACAGTCACATGTATTAAAATTACAGTTATTGTTTACATTCTCAGTTGACATAACTGTCTCTTCTGCTGTTTGCACTTAACTTTGAAGATAATATGGAGTTATAGAGTGATGCTAGCTATTCATCATTCATTGAAGACACACTGAGAAAGAAACTATGGCCATATGTGCCCGTATCTTTATCCCAAAATCAAATTTCCAAGGCTTGGGAAAGACTTTTTGCCCCTGCAGTGGGTTCCAGTTTCCATTAGCCAGTCTCCCACATGGTTTTCTGAAGCATAGTTTCTTTTGAAACTGCAGTGGTAGGGACTTCATGCAGGCTATAGTTGTCCTTGTTAGTGAGTGGAAGTAATAATCCGGGATTCTGTTTTCTCATTACTGTTTGTGGTAATAGAACACGGAACTATATGTAATTTCCATGTATCCCTTGATACAGATTACAATTTTATAGAGAGTAGTGCTGCAAAGACAGCTGTTTTCACTCCTCGGTGTCACATGTGAGAGAGGCCCTTACACAAGGTCATGTCGTATGTTGACTAGAAAGTCTGATCAGGCCTTTGTTATTTAAATAAGTAACTTTAAGCTAACAGCAGACACCACTGACAAAGAATGAATTTAAATATAATGCTTTTTAAAACCCCTTGGCAGTCTTCTCTTTGTAATATGTTTCTGTCTGGAAAGAGAAACAATTCAAATAAACAAAACACACCCCACACTCCCCCTCAAAAAGCCCCCACTTTTATTTTCAGAGTTCGCAAACTTGTCTAGCAGTTCAGTTTACTGTAGTGAGATGTTAAAATAAAATTCTTTAACTTACGGGAATTATTCTGTTTTTACAGCCTACATGTCTAATCTAAATTGCCAATATCCTTTTGAAAACAATGAAGTCCTATTATCAAAGCCTCTGAGTTGGCTATAACCTGTGCAATAACTGTGAGCAATTTTCAAAAAAAAAAAAAAAAAGAACTATTTAACACTCCAGCAATTCTTTAATGTGTGACGTCTGGATAGAAAAGTGATTGGAAAGATTGTTATATTTTTCCAATGGCTTTTATGTGTATGTATTTATAGATGTTTTTTCATACAGTTTTTACATGGACCCCATTGTGGTTTGAGCATGTGGGATAGAGACAGGAATCTTAATCCTGTTTCAGAAGCTGATACTTTTAACGTATTTCTGAACAAAAATCTCGTGTCCAAATTTCAAGGCTTTTGGAAGTATGGTTGATAATGTTTTTCTATGTCAGGGGTTGGGGGGATTAATTTGTAGTACAAGTGAAGGTAGTAAACTTGTGTTCTACGAGTAGAATTCCAGTTGAAGTAAAAGATTTTAAAATCAATGGTTTTGAATAAGTCTTGTGCTGCCTTTTATCAGTCTTGTGTTCCTTCAAAATAGGTTTCAACTGAAATGACTAACTCGGCACAAAGTTTAGGTGCTGGGTTATTAATATATTAATGTCATTCTGTCAAATCGCATGCAGACCATCCCATCTAAGAACAGCTCTCTAGTATCACGGAAGTATGTTAATGCAGTAGATTCTGTTTAACAATTTATTACTGTTTGGGTTGCAGAGTTTTAGTCTCCAGAATATTTTCTCATATACACAGATTTCTAAAACATTCTTGGTAGTTAAATTCGCTAATTTAATATGCAACTGCAATAGGATATTGGTAGGAAATAGCTGCCTGCAAACTAAGATAAGGGGCAGGTATGTCAACTTTGGGATATGTGGGAAGTAACAAATTTGGCTAAACAACTCCAAGGCAGGCATTTTGTACAGCCTGTAGATTTCTTGTGTTCAAAACATTGTTTGTGTTTAGGCTAGAAAGCTGCAGTTGAATATAGTTCACTACCTGAATTCCTGCTTTGTTATAATCTCCTTTTTTCAAACTGAGTGTCTCCTTCACTAACCAAAACAAAACACCTTTTTTTTTTTTCTTTTTTTTTCCCTATAGCACTGGTGTTAAAGAGGAAACCAGAAACTTAAGGCACTGGAATCAGCAAAGATACTTCTGGAGAAAGTGGAGAAGGTAGAGAATGGAGCTGCAGACTCTACAGGAGGCTCTGAAAGTGGAAATTCAGGTTCACCAGGTAATTTGTATTCTTGCTTTATACTTTTAAGTAATAGCAGCACTAGTATCGCTGATGGTATTACTGCTAATGGTAGCATTAAGTAATAACACTACAACTATAGTAATAATTGTTTTATAAGCTTGAAACTACTTTAGAATTTTATACTCTGCGTTTTAACCCCACCACCTGTTGTTTTTAGCAAATGTGAAAAATCTACATACTAGGTTGTGGGTAGGGATTTTTTTTTTTTTAATATTTTGTAGCAGTGATAAAAACATTCTGAAAACTCTCTGTTCGGTAACTTCTGTCTGGAAGGTTTTTCTAATATTCTGAAACCAACTTCGGTGTTCAGTTGGCAATGGAAAAATATGATGGAGGAACTTTTAAACGAAATGTGCATAGTGCTGCATAGTCTCATCTGGTGCTTCTCTTCTGAAGTGTCTTGTACTGTAGTAACTTCTAACCTTGTAATTGTATAGTTTTGGTAACCAAAATGTTGTAGTGCTTGGGCTCAGAAATTTTTACGTTGGACCTTTTTACTGGTAGCCTGTCTGATACTATGTGGCAGTAGAGTTGCAGTTTATCATTTCATTACAGTACAAATGAGAAATATTAAAAATAATAATAAAACCTAATTTAGCAAATTTAAGAGGACCCATGCATATTAATTCTTAGAACAAAATTGTTACAGCCATAAACACAGAGTAACTGCCAACTTGAAATGTGAAATTTATCAATGAGGATTTTTCTAAAGACAGTTCTCCAGGTATTTCTGTTGGATATCCAAAACTCACAATTGTTACGCAAAGGATAAAAGAAATACATGATGGGTTATACTGATCGGTGTAACCCATCATATAAAATTTGGAAAATATTTTCCAATTACCTGATGACTTGCCTAAACAAGTGTTCTAGGTAACTTGTTCAGTAGTTGCTGCAATGAGCATAGTGCAAGAACTTGTATGGGTGAATTAGTGAAGTAGAGCTATGTCTGCTTTAGCAAAATGCAACTTTCAGCTAGGGAGGAAAACCTGAAAAAGCTAAAGATGAATTTCTATAACTTACAGATGAGTATTTTGCTCTCCCCAGAAACTTCAAGGTCCTCACGTTCAAAACTTCAATGAAGTTTTGTTAAAGGGGTAAGGAAATTTAGAAGTTACCCATAGCATTTTGCTGCAGGCATTAAAATGTTTAAGGCCAGTAAGGATTCTCTTCAAGTATTATCTGCTGTATGGTGATCCGAATCCAAATGCTAGTGATAGTTGTGTTTCTATAACAGCATCTACCTCTTGTGTGTATCTTTATTCCTATTTTTGCCTAAGCTAACAAAAAAATTTAAGACTGTGAATTTTAAATAATCTTTAGTATCTATTCATAATTATAATGAACCCGGATGAAGACTGGAAAGTGGCCAAGAAGACTGTGGGTTTTTTTTTTTTAACAACTTCGAGGATTTTTGACCCTGTTTGCCTTAGATTTGCCCAGTCCTCGTTGAAAGTGAGCTCTGCACTGAAATCAACTTTAAATTTCTTTTTTGTTGGTGAAACTAAACAAGCCATTATATCAGAAGGTTGTCTCTTTTTCTTCAAGATAATGTATATGCCCATAATTGCAGCTAAGAACAAGTCTAAATATTTTCAATGGAAAATAACACAGCAACATGTTGGGTGCTTCGGTAAACTTTTCTTGAATGGTGCATGTATTTTGTAACTTAGAGATACAGTATATCCCTTTGTCAGCGCTCAGGATTTGTGGAGAATAGTCTCGTCACCTTTTAGTTATCTAATATTCCTTTTTCTAAGGACTCTAAAAAAGCTTGCCAACACTCACACAGTCACACAAACTATGACTCACACAGTCGTAGTTTGTTGTCCCCTTGTAAGTGGTGGACGGGTGTCTCTGAGTGTACAGAGTTCAGCTCTGCACTGTGAGCAAAGCTTCCCAGCTTCCTGATGCAGTGTGTCACTTGTGACTGCTTCCATGGCTGTTGAAAGTGATGCTCGATATGACTATATTTTTGTTTGTAGAATAGCTCCTTGTTTCCTCCCTATTCCAGTTCACCTCCAGAACTCTCTCTGAAGCTTTGACGCTGCTACTTTGGCAAAGTCTATCTTAAACTACCAATAAGGACCCAAAGGAGGTGTTTAGTTGTTTAGAAAAAGCTACTTTTTTGATTATGTTTCAATGATTGAAGAATCACCCATAAATGAAGTCTGACCAGGTCACTTGCTGTGTCAGAGTACAACATGAATATTCAAATATCTTCCATGTCCGAGCTATATTGCTTGTCCTGGGAAGAGACGCATCAAACCCAAGTAGTTCATGCTGCTGCTGTGTTGATTTAATTAACATTTTCTTGAAACAGTCTGCTCTCATAGTTTTGATCACAAGAAGTGTTAAAGGGAGTTATATTTAGCTATTGTCACAGAAGGGTTGGGCTTCATGGGTGATTCCTTGAGCTGAGGTGTGGAGAGAACCTAAAACATTCTTTTCCTTCTCTCATTTTGTAGTAAAAAGATCAGTAGGTTTTAAAATATCTTAAATTTAGCTTGCGTTTGGGGTCAGTGCAATTGAATTTTTTTTAACTTATGATTGGATGATGCAGTATTGCGTCATCCATAAATTTAGCAATACTTTATGAACAGTTTACAGTCACTGACTGTATTGCCTTATGACTGAGTCTGTACAAGCACTTTGTATAAAAACTAACAGATACGGTGGTTGTCAAACTCTGATGTGGCAGAAGGCACCAAGGAAAAGTAATCTAAACACGTAAGCAAAAGGGTAACATGGCATCTTGGCTCCTGTGACACTGAATTGTGGCTTGATGAAACAATAGTATTCAGTGTAGATAAATTCCAAGTGATGCAGTTTGGACAAGCAGTCCTGGTTTTACATCTGCAGCAGCAGGCTGTGAATTAGCTCTTAGCACAGTGGAAGGAGTTCTTGCAGCACAGAGTACTTGAATGTTGCATTGCAGTTTTAGACTTTGTCTCCAGATTCCAGAGATGAACTAGAGAAGTACAGGGAAAAGCGCTAAGAGTGACCAAAGCAATGGAATGATTCGTGCATGAGGAGACTTTCAGCCTGAAGAAATAATGACTGATGGGGGAATATGTGGTGCGGAAAAAATGTAGGAAGAAGATGAGTAGAGAAACAGTCATAGAATCAGAGTATCTCGAGTTGGAAAGGACCCATAAGGATTATTGAGTCCAACTTCCAACTCCTCTTGACTTGAGTCAAGACTGTTTTTTCCATAATCTTATTTGCCTCTCATTCTTGCATTATAAGGAGGCAGATTCAAAAGACAAAGAGGTCCTTTTATGTAGGAGTACTGTAGTTTAACTTTGGAACTTATTGTCACAGAATTTTGAGTGTTTTCCTGAGATCAAAAAGTGATTAAGGCAGCTTAATGGAAGAAAAGTGTTACTAGCTATTAAACCTAAGACATAATCTTTGAAGACGTTAGAGATGCAGATTTCTGAAAGATGGAGATAACACGCTATGCTTGTCCAGCATAGATGCCATGCTGTTGCCTCTGCTATTGCCTAGTACTGAAAGAAAATACAGCAGGTAAACCTGTGGTGTGACCCAGAATTATTTTTGTCTTATGCTCTTTCAGATTGATACCATTTTTGGGATGTGAAAGGAAATAAACTTCTAAAGAAAATTAGTTGACAGAGTCTGAATTCTCTGACTGGTATCAATACAGGTGGAAAGAAACATTTTTCATTTTTCTTGCTTTCTTTGTCCTCCTGTTTCTCACTCCTTTTCCTGATTCTGATGAGTGAATGGGGAAGAAAGTACAGACTTTACATTGTTCTTTGC
Organism: Chionis minor; assembly: GCA_013398295.1. Classification (NCBI taxonomy): domain Eukaryota; kingdom Metazoa; phylum Chordata; class Aves; order Charadriiformes; family Chionidae; genus Chionis; species Chionis minor. The sequence continues at coordinate 155,045 of VZSF01004072.1, read as the reverse complement.
AGGTGTGGAAGGGGTGTGGCAATGTGATGAATAAACATGGCTGTAACCAGAAAAGAAATTGGGAATTTTTGGTTTATGTTGTGTCTTTGTGTTGGGCTCTGGTATTCTTTGGTGAGAGCCTGGTAACTTTTTCCTTGCTTAGCAATAGGCAGCATTCTGCTGCAGCTGCCTGAAGGAAATAAAGGAGGAAGAATAGTGAATGGTGACCATCTGTCGGTTTTCCCTTGGATGTGGAGGGCATCTCTTCTACAATGATCTCAATCTCTCTCTGCGGGAGAAAAGTGGCAGAGATACTTCTGAATGTGGGTCTTCCATGTGGTACTAGCCAAGCCAGCACACAGGCAGACCCTTAATACTTGAAACGTTCTGCTCTTGAATATACAAACAGCTTTTGTGCCCGCAGTGGTTATCTGTGACTTGTGTTTCTTGTGACTGCAAGCAAAGGCGGCGGCAGTTCTAGAGGAGACACAGCTATTAGATTATCTTACCCAGCTGGCTTAAATTGTCCTTAAAAGGCATCACTTGTTCAAGAGTTGTTTAGGAGAAGGAACAAAAGTGGTGGCTTAGTGTGGTAATTTTACTATCTTAATAACTGTGGGTTTGGAAATTGTATAATACTGGTTTCCAGGCCTTGCTATTGAAATGCTGTAAACTGAATATTTTGCTTTTACAAAGGGTCTTCAAATATATTGAATTTTAAACTGTTCAACAAGATCTGTAATGAAAACGTTCACTGTATTGTTGCATCTTTTTTTTTTTTTCTCCTCTAGAAATTGGTTGCCCAAATGAAGCAAGATCCACAGGTAACTATTTATTTTTATGTTGCATCATTTACCCTTAAAAATACAGTAAATAACAGTGCATGAAGCTTGAGAATTTTAGATATTTCTTGATCATGTTCTTGCTAGCACAATGATTAGAAGAAAACTACTATGAACAAGCCTTTAAACAATGGCTGTTGGATAGTTTAAAACAAACCCAAAATTTTTGCCTTTGTGGAGCCTTTTGCCTCATTCTTAATAGTTTTAATCAGGCGACTCTTGCGGACTATGGTGTAGTTCAAACATGCAGTGAGTTTCCGATTCTATTGGAAGCTGCTTTTTATAAAAACTGCTGTTACTAGAATTTTTTTTTTCTTATTTGAGTATCAGGAGGTTCACAGTTGTACAAGAAGAGATAGGGTATGGTGTCCAAGAAGTTTTGTCCCGATAAAGAGTGTAGCTTTAAGGCTGTCTTCAGGTTGCCGGTCTTGGGTATCCAGCTTCAGCACTGCAGTGTCCAAAGAGTGGGCACTTGGCCTTGGGATGTTTCAGAGCTGCTGAAGCCAGATGATTAGACTCCTTGCGTACACAGCAGAAGTCATCCTTTTCCCAATGACTCTGTAAGGAGACTGGATTATTTTGTACACCAATTAAGCTCTCCAGTGTGCTGAATGGGGAGTTCCGTGGAGTTCTCTAACCAATCTGAAATGTTGAGTTAAGGGACAAAGGCAGCTCACTTGAGGCTTGTTATTAAGTGCTTCCAGCCCCATACAGTACTAAATGCCCTGTAATTTTCTGAGCATATATTTTCTGAGCTCAGTGGAGTGGGAATACAGCTTTTTGTAACAGTCAAGTAGTTAGACGCCTGATGCAGAGGGATGAGCAGGGAGTAGGGTGGTATTGGAAAATCTGCTTTCTAGAACTTCCTTTTCTAATGGGATTTGGGTAAGGTCTGCTGCTCTTACTTGCTGGGCAAGTAACGATTGCTTGCAGAGTAGTTTGCTTTCAGTTCATATCTGCTGAAAGCCAGGTTGTGCTGTAAGCAGCCATGCAAACTTTGTGGAGCCAGAAAGAGTAAAACCGATCCCTTCTTCCAATGCTTTTAATGCATTTTTATCCCAGATTATTAAGTGTAATCTAGAAGAAGGGGGAATGACTGGTCAATATCTGGTTTCGCTGAATTATGTCTGTATTAGAGAAGACTATCTGCAAGCTGAGATTGTAATGCATTTCAAAATTTTATGGAGGAATGTAAAATAAGGAAGTCATTCTGAGCGTGGAAGGAACATGAAGTTCCTGTAACGATATTAGTCCTATGTTTTAATACTTCTGTGTAGCACAGCAAACCTGCATCATCTTGTGTAAAGAGTGTACAACATAAATGAGAACAAAAAAAGTGGAATAAGACAAAAATGCAGGGAAGCTTGCTTCCCTGTCACGTTTCTACAGAGCTTCACAAGCTTTAAACTGAGGACAGATTTTTTTTAATTTTATTTTTAGGAAAGAAACAGTCCTGGTAAAAATTGTTTTCTGGCTGCATCTTTACAGTGATGCTTACGGCGTTCAAATCTTAAGTTTAAGAAAGTGCTATTGTAAGCAAAGTGCTGATATGAATGATGTGCTAAGGCAAACTAATTCTCTTAAATATAGTCTAAGGCATAAACGTACATGGAAATGAAGACTTAGATGTGTTTGCCTTCATTTGGCATGTGTGTCAGTTAAGATTTAATATATATGTTTGCTGATGCTCTATATAGTCAAATGTATGACAATGTCTTTGCGTAAGTGGCATAGGTGAGAATGCTTTAGGTAATGTACCCTAGCCTACTATCGTATACCATACGATGCTATTGTATTACATATTAACAAACATTTCTTGTTTAATTTGTAAGCTTGATGAAATGTACAAATGTGCTGTATAATGCATTAAGCGCTAATGGATGTTTTAATGAAATCTTAATTCCAAACTAGGTTGTCTTCCTGAGTGCTAGAAGGGTCCTCTGATTATTATTGCACTCAGTGACTTAAGGCTTTGTTGAGCCTCTTGAATTTTATTGGCTGTACATCCAGAGGTGCTGTATTTGTAGTAAACTATGCAAAATAAACAAACAAAAAACAAAAAAACACCTTCCTGCTACTACTCTATGTTAACAAATGGAATATCTTTCTCACAGATATTTTTTCTTTCTAATCAGAACGCTGATTTGAAGAAACAGCTTCATGAACTTCAAGCCAAAATCACAGCTCTGAGTGAGAAACAGGTAGGGAAACAGAGATGTATTTTTAATACCCTGTTCTAAAGATGCCTCGCTTCCCAGCTCCCAAGAGAGCTGCTAAATTTTTAAGTGCAAAAATAAGTGTGGGCAACCAGCCATTTTAGATTTTTATTTGATTTCTCAACAAAAGATAGGATGAGTTATTGTGAGTCCATCAAACAAGCAACTAGTGTGATCAGTGGAAGCTACAGCAATTTTTCTTGGGTTGAAACTAATGTTTTGTATTAGGGGAGCTGGGAAAAGGAATGAATTTTGTCCCTTCCTTTGTTGTTATCTTGAAGTTTATTCTGTATCAGACCATTCTAGTTCAGGCAAATCTTTAGATTTTGTTTTAGCTGGTCCGCACTGTGCATCTGGATGAGTATGCTGGAATTCTTCTTCATATTTAGACCAACTAAATTCATGTCAGTTATGGGTGCCTAATAGACAATTTGGAAATCAGTTGTGTGGTTTTTACCATGATAAATTACGCCACGTCTTACATTTGACATTTGGTAGGAATTCTCTCTGACAGGTCTAAAGTGTGAGTAATAATTACAACTGAATGCGTAGCAGAGGCTTATAGAACTTGAAGATGCATCTTGTGGGTAACTAGAAGAAAAATAAGAAACATTGAGAGATTTGTAAATCTTGTTTTCACTTATGTTTAAATAAAAACCCAAATGGCAACACACAAAAAACCCCCTCATGCAGCCTCCCCGCAAAACTAAACTGACTTAAGCAGTCCCTTAATTGTATTGTTATTGTGTCAGTAACTGAACCAAACTAGGTCCAGATTAGGAACCAAACACCTTTGAAGAGGGAAAACATTTTTAGAATGTGTGCATAGGTAAGAATATAGTTATGCATCAGTGTCATATCTAGATACCTGCATTCATCTGTTATTAGCTGCATGTGTTCTGGTTTGAGAATTACCTTTTTCCAGAGTGAAAGAACTGTGCCTTTCCCAGGGAAATGGGCAGCCAGTGATTAACATTTATCTAGAAATTTTGTTTACTAAAAAATTTAGTATGTTTCAGTAGTGGAACAGTGAGTCTAGGAAGGAACATGCAAGGATAATAAAGAAAATGATTTTTTAATGAGAATACTAATTCAACAAAAACTGAGGTTTTGCTGATGTGATGGCATGCCTCTCTTAAGGATGATTTATTCTCTAAAACCAGCATGAGCCTCTGCATGTGGCTATGTCTCACAGCAAGCAGCTTCAGAATTCTCTGGTAAGCTCTGGAGGCCCATGGTAATTTCAAAATTAGCTTGCCTTGATGCCACAAAGCAAGTGATATTGACTACCAGTTCACATGATCGCCAGGGACTGGCAGTGCGATAGCGAGTGGGAACGTAAGAGACATGTAAGTATATCTTGCTGTAACTTTTAAACTTGGATTCGTTACTTTTTAAAGCTGTGTTTCAGAGCGGTCTATACTAACGTGTATTTTAAATGACCCACCACCAGAAATGCAGCAGTATCTTTTCTGCTGAACATTACAGCTCAAAGTACTGAAGTGCATTTGTTCATGGGATGAACATGGACTAAGTTTCCAAAAGGCTTTGAAAAATAAGTTTCTGACTTCACTTCCACTACACAGCAAATACAGTCAATATGAAGTCACAGTCCAGTTTCCTTCTTTGTATTTTTATAGTTTTGATTATGACTACAACAGTCAACTTACCTGTGACTGTTGGAAGTTTAAACACTTTATTTTGTTATACGTACCACTGGGCCACAGAGCTGCCAATGTCCCAGATAATAGTGTCATTAAAGTAGTATGGCTGCTAAGGTGCAATAATCATGGCAAACGTGAGTTCTACATAAAAACCAAAACCAACAACTTCCTAATGCAGAGAAATGCTCTCACCCTCTTACTTGTAGGAATCTCTTGAATAGACAGCTGCGGTTTAGCAATGCAGAGTTGAGCAGCATTTTAGACACTACAACAAAGCCCTTTTTTCTATCATCACTTTCATTTCTCTTTAGGAAAAATAACTATTATCAATTGTTTTATGGAGAGAGTATTATTCAACAATTTAATTTTGACACAGCATGGAGAAACGCGCAGTTTTGCATAGTAAATAAATGCTTGACATTGTGCAGTGTGTTTCTTAAGGAGGAGTGCAACATGTGTTATCTGTACTCTCGCTTAGCACCCAGTAAGTAGTCTGATATCTGTCCGATGAATGAACTCTGATGGCCTAACTCCACTGTGGACAGTTACAGGAGGCATAATTGTCGCTGTTTGATACACTTCTAATGAAGTGTGAAAAACGAAAGTTCCAGCCTGTGGGGTGTCCCTCCTCAGAGACAGTGGTGTGGAGCTGAGACCCGGGTGCGAGAGGCAGAGTACTGAAATATTCGTGGCTTCTGAAATACTATGTCAACCTAACGTACCCTTTTTCTTTGCTCTCTCTTATTTAAAGAAGTTGCGTGAAGACTTATGCAAGAACCAAGTCAGTGGTAGGTTCGCTGAAAGCTGTTAGTTGCTTTAGGATTTTTCTCCGTTTCTGAAGCATTGTGAGAGTAGTGCCGACACTTGCTGCCAGGTGCTGCAGTGATTCATAGTGGCTTAGGTTTCTTGCTGAGAATTAATAATGACAGCTCTGTTCAGGAGTTTGTGAAACTGAAGAGATCTGGCAAAGTACAAAAAGAAAGCAAGTAGGCTGTGCAGCATGTAGGCTTAAACCTAAAGAAATTTGTTAGCTGATGCAGGGTTAAACTGTTACAGCATAAGGTTATGTCATATATCCGTATGGTTTTTTTGCAAATGTGAAAGAGGTGAAAATAGATGCTTAGATTTATTTCACCTGAGGTGATGCAGCAATGTATGCTGATTGTGTTATCATATGGAACAAAAACATCAAAAAGAAAAAATTTATTTTAAGATAATTTGCATTTAAAGGGCAGTAGACATGAACTCTTCAGGTGATTATTTTCCTCTGCTAGTCTCTTTATGTTATTACCATGAAGTTCTAAACTGTGTTTACCTTATTGTTCTAATCTGGGGGCAATAAGGTGAATTCAGTTTAACAGTCTTTCGTCAGCTATAAATGTGAGCGCTGATGTTTGGAAACCCTGAATGCGTTGTTTTTTAAAACTGGTTTCCTCTTTTTTCCCCCACCCCTGTCTTTAATAAAGAGAAGTCAAGAGTAACTTTTTGCAAAACAGTTTAAATTGCTAAATCTAAGCATGTTTTGTAAATATGAATTAATTCTGTTGCTGTGTAGCACTGGTTTTTATTGCATTTTCACATCTTTGTAAGAAAGTAAGTCTTCGCACTCTTTTCTTCACTTTGTATTCTACATAGTGTGTTCCTTTGGCATTCTGTTTTGTAGACTTTTACCCACAATTGCCTGTCACTACTCAGCTTTTGTCTGGGTTAAATACATCATTACAATGAAAACCATAAGGAATGTAATCTTGAATTTTTTCGCGAGGAAGTTTACCAGTGTGTACTTTTTTTACTATGGGGGGTGGGGTGGAGATTGTTACCAATGACACTAGTGAAAGACTGAGCTAGAGCGGGGCTGATATAAAGGAGCAGGAGGCATGTAATCTTGAAGTAACACCTTTTTTCTGCTTCTTTCCCTCTATAATTAAAAAATTATAATATGATCTTGCAGATATATCATAATTGATTATGTATCATAACAGTACTCTTTTTTTCCAGTGCCAAGAGGTCCCGTTTTTTTAACTAAAGAAAGAAGTGGGTAGCAAACAAATGCTTTTTAGCAATATCATGTCAAATACAGAGGAATTTATACACCTGTCCTTATCACAATTTCTTGGAAAAGTTAGAGCAACTTTCTGTGTTAAATGTGGAAGAAAGCTTACAAGAATAGTCTTTTGACCTTATGGTAAAAAGGTGACAGAGATAAGCGTATACTAAAGAAATCGCATGGCTCTTTCCCCCTGTATTTGAAAATAAAATGGAAATGTCTCTTGCTGTAGTTGCAGTGAAATTAATTGAATCTTCAAGAAAACAGTCTTGTGAAAACTAGACTTGTATGCTAATGTGTTTGTTCTTGACATGGAAAGAATAAAGTGGATCCCTTTGTTACTTTGATTTCTGAAGAGCTGTATACACTTGTAAGAAGTAGTACTCAAAAATAGTTGTTATCATAGGGATACTTGAGTTTTTATTTTTCACGGGGGAAAATTTTAACATTCTTCACTGTGAAGAATAGTTAAAACTGTAGAATATCATCAGAAAAAATGCACACTATAGAAGTGAGCTTATCTCTGTTATTTTGAATAGGCAGATCTAGTGACTTTTGCTTGACTTTAAAGTTTACGGCAAATGTAAGTAGTTGAGGTTATTCTGAATCCTGTATGTTCAGGGTGACACTCCTTTTAACCTTGCCACTAAATAGCAAGTNGGCGGACGGGATTTTAGGAATGGTAGTGTAATTTAAACATGGCTTTGTGTAGTTGAATAAATGTAAAAGTGGTTTAGACTGACAAAGGAAACTTATTATTTAAGTCTTCAAAAACTGTCAGGAATAGGTTTAAGCATTGATGTTGGGGTATTAATTACAAGTACCATAACTGAGTAATGAAAAGATTGGTAATGTGCATAAATTCATCCTGTGAGACTGTTCTTCTTGAACATCCATAATAAAAGTGAATTTTTATGGAGGCTTTTTGAACACATTATCTGAAAATTGTACCCGAAACATGTTCCATCATACTCTGTAAAGATGAAAGGCTCTGTATTGGTGAAAGTAAGTGCAAGAAAGCTAGGGAGCAGGAGTGAAACTGAGTATAGTTGACGGGTAGGAAAGAGCACTTTGAAATGCTTCTGCATAAGAAGGTAGGCAAGGTATGTCTGTATGTTGTAGATACACCTAATGAATATCATGAGAACTTTAGGTCTCAAAATCTGGAAATAATTCATGAAATCACTTCTCACTCCTGCCAGTTTTGTCTGGAGTTTCTAATCCCTGCTTTCCCCAAGATCCATCAAGGGCATATTAAAATGCCAGTTATTCTGTCAGTAATGGAGGAAGTGTGCTTAATTTCAGTTCCAGTTGTTTATCCGGAACTGTATGTATTACTAAATACCTATCTTTTTTAAGTAAATGTCATGAATGATAAAGATATGCTAATTTCCATGTAACTGCAAGCATCCATTTATGCCAACTGTTTATAAAGCAGTCCTGAAATATACGAAGAACAATTTTGCACCTTCCCAGAGTTTGGCTTTAATAATGAAACCCTGTAGTGATACACTTAGCTCTGCCTTGTTCCATGATTGACTCTGTAGATTCCTTTCTTAGATGGTTTGAAGTAGTCACTCATTTTTTCCTATGAAAGAGAGACTGGTCTGTCTGGATGTAAGGAGGAGTAAGTCAACCACCTCTGTGAATAGTCAGACCCTTCCGAACTCTCTGATCAGTGTGTACAGCACCTGGTTGGAAGGTGAATGTTTGTTTGAGAAATCTGCATGAGCTTACTATTTTAATCTTTGGTATTTATTTAATTTGCATCCAAATATTGTGTGAGAATGTGAATATAATGACTTCTCATTAAGTTGTCATCTTCCATATTCTCAAGATATACTGGCTGAAACAAATTTTGAATGTTGTACAGATGATTGTAGATAGGCAGAGTGCATGCATCTCTCCCTGCTGCCTATTTTGCCCCAAACTCTTTTGCAAAACTGATGTTATAATCATTTGCATGTGACTGAAATATTGCTATGCTTTCTCAAACCTTTTGTAATGCTTAAATCATTATTAAACCCATACTGGCATCTAAATGTGGATTTCCCATTCTTCTCTTATTGTAGCTCCACCTAGGCATACTACTGTTGGCTTGTGAACTTAATTTTTGCATGTCTAATAGTACATTAGCCCCGGAGTAACTTAATTTAGGAAATGCAAGTGACCATTTCATGATATCATTAAAAAGAAGAAAAAAACCCTCCACACCTTCGTCCTGCTACTCTTCCTTTAGCTGTGATTTTCTGGCTCAACCTCTGATTTTTTTTGGGTTCATGCTATATTTAAGCCAGATTTGGATGCGGCTGGAAAACTCTCTTAATTGAGCCTAGTTGGATACATCTTTCATCTTCATAGAAGCCGGGGCATAACTCCAAAATAGTCTGCTCTGCTTGAAACTCAACACTGTAGATAGAAAATGGGCGGTTAAACTACAGTATTTCTTTGAAAATCCCCTGCTGGTGGTGAGAGCTGGTTATTAGGTGCTCCTGCATGTTTTGACTTGCTGTATAACCTCACACATCAGTAGTTATTTCAATGCCTACTATTCCCTTTTCCTTTTTGTACTTGGAGGAAAGACAGGCAAAACATCAGATTGTGATGACTGGGATTTAGGATGTTTTGTATAGCACCCTTAAAGGCATCTTAGTTGGAGGCTGGGAAAAGGGATTAAATATACTAATGAATTTTTATAAGTGAAAACAGATTAAACTAGCCCATTCTGCTCTGTTCTGCATGACTCAGTGGAACAACCTCACAGCCACAAAACAGTATTTTGATTTATTCCAAGCGTATCAGTGTTAGAAGGGGACTCAAATCCAGGCATCTGCTTTACAGAGCCTTGTAGATCTTTAGTTCCTATTGGAGTTGTTTGGTCCCCAGCTCTTCTGAAAACTGTGTTGAATTTTTGGACGGAGAAGAGAAAAACACAGTGTGTTTAAAGCTTAGAATACAGACAAAAAACTTGTCTTTGCTGATTGTTCTCTGCTGCCTGTTACTCAATTTGAAAATAAGTCGCTTCCAGAAATTGTGCTTTTTTGCACTATGAGTTACCAAACATATTACAGCTACGGGCTAAAAAATTTTATAAGTAAAGATTATCTTATTTAATAGTACTATGCCAAGAAGATGACTGACTAGGGTGGTCAGCATTAGGTGGTATTTTCCACCATATGGTTTACACATTACACCCTCATAGTGCATTGTGGAACCACCCAGTTCAACTCCTCATGCTTATTTTTGAAGAAGACTGAGGTGAACGTGATTTATTACCTAGCTTTCATAGTGCCTGTTTGGAACTGGTTTTTGTTAATTGTACTGGCCTTTACAGGTGGACTGGGGGTCCATTTTGACGGACCCAAACGCTGGACAAATAAAGAGGAGATGTGCCTTTCTGGAAGTGAGTTAGAGAGAAGTTGGCGTCCTAAGGAACCATCAGAGGTTCATTGCATGTACAATTTTTGTAAAAAAGTTTATTTTAGGGTTTGACTTTTCAATTTGAGTGTTATCTGCCCTTATTGCTCTAGTCACTACAAGGTTTTTTTTTCTCATTTTATTGTGGAGACTGAGTGGTTTGGGCCTTGAAGGGCTTAAAGAGAGCACAAACCTTAAGAACTGAAGGGTAAGAATGCCCTTGATGGGGTTTCACTAAATCTCTGTGCTTTATTTTCTGTGTTGACACTGTTGTAGGGAGAGAATACAGTCTTCACCCTCAGAAACATCAGTGTTCACTGAAATTATAACCTGGTATATATTTTCTGTATAATTAAGAGTATTTTCTTCAAATGTGGGTCAAGACAATGTGAATTCTACTATCTGTGGGTATCAGATATAGGCAGTTTCTTTCCGTATTGTGCTCGTATCTGGGTTAGCTTTTAAAATAATTGTTCTGACTTTTAGAAACTCCAAAGTGTATAATCTCTTCAGAGCAACTTTTCCCCTGCTGTTGCATTGCCAATAACTAGTTAGCAGAGACACCTGATGGGGATCTTCACTGTTAGGGAAGATAGGTGGTGGAGGCCAAATAGCGTGTAGGTTTTCTTGGTGCATTCTTTGTTTTAATTAGGTCCATTATTCTCTGAGCTTTTCTTATTTCCTCCTTTGTGCTAAGTCTGTCAAAACTTATATTGATGTGCAAGATGTCTTTCTCAGCTTCCTCCCCCTTACTGTAGTGTAACAGGTGGATTTAGGCAGTGGTAAGTGCAAAATTCTGGTGGAGATTTTGGTGGAATTAAGTTTGAATTACTCTGGGGATCAATAGAGAGGTGGAGAGAGACTACTTTTCAGGAGGCCATTCAGACAAGGTAACCTAATTCTTACTGTTCTGCATTACCTTTGTGAGGACCAACCCTCACTCCTCTGACTACAGAAAACTTGTAGGAAGATTAAGCTTCAGTTAACTTCTCTGAGTTCATTACCCATTTTTCCTACAATATTTATCTGATGTATTCCATGGAAAATAATTCTTGTTCTATTTTTTTTTATAGCAGGAAATATTAAGTGTCATCTTACAGTAGATTTTTGAAAGCTAGCAGGGAGAAAGCCCTTGAAGTTGTGGTGAGCATTTCTTCCTTGTCCTGTAAGCTCTCTTCAAGGTTAGGTGAGGTGAGTTAAAAACAGTTAAGTAGCTGTGGTTTGTTCTTTTTTTTTTTTTCTTTCTCAAGATTTCCGCAGTAAAATGTTGGCAGTGTGTAAAAGAGTTGGACCTAGGCTGCCCTACGTAGCAGGGAGAAATTAGCTAGCTTTTTCCTTACCCAATAAGTAAAACCTCAGTGATGGTGTCTGTAGTGTTTATAGAAAGCAGAACTTGTTTGCCTTGTTTTTCCTTGAAAAGTAAACAGAAAAATTAGATAGGAACTCTAATATGTGATGTGATATTTTTGGGACATATGCTTTAGAGCTGCCTTATGTCCTGCACAACAGCTAGTGGCTATCCTTTTATTTTAGACTTCTGAAAATTTGAGTACTTGGCAGTATTTAAGCTGGTGAAGTCTTGCTCCATATCCATGCACTCTCTTTATGAATTGTTCATTTTTGTCCTAATACGACTGCTTTTCAGAGCCGTGCTTTGTACTTTAGAGTTGAGGCCAGCCCAGAATGGTGTGGAAGTGCCTGATTGTCAGCAGCTTTCTAGTGTCAAAAGCTCCACACACACCTTTGGGCAGCAGCTTCAGCAATCATCTTGGTCAAAACTACATTCTTGAATTCTCCAGATCATTCTAAATTTTGTTCTGTATCTTAAGAAGTAGACATATCCCATTTCCTGAGTAGGTCATTGGGGGGAAGCCGTTTTACACCAGCCCAGAACACTAAGCTCCTAACATTTGCCTGCTTGGCAATTAAAATTGCGTGGCCTAAAGGTACTGTGTTCTCTGTTTGAATCTTGAAAACAGCAGATTTTTAATTTCTTAAGTTTTTTCAAATGAGAACAGCTTACGGATGTTCAAGATTCAGTTCTACCTGCCATGTAAGTACTGCTTTCTCAACATCTTGTCTTCGGTAATATGCAGGAATCCTGCACTTGAAGGCTGGTTTGGTAGGTGTTTCTTCCAAACAATGGGACTCTTCAGAAATGAGATATTGGGGTGCTTTAGCGCATCAAAATTGTCCACTTCAAATGGATGAAAAGCAGCAAAACCTTGTTCCGTCTAAATGTTGGAATTTCTTTTGCTGCCAGACCAGGCCTGGTGCTTTAATACCTTATGCAGAAAATGGCCCTCTGAGGGGAACTGGGTGTCGTATAAGTGTGAAATAATTCTACTGTTGTTTAGAGAATGAATATTATTCCCTTCTTTTGAACTTCTAGCCTGTTGTTTGGTTACCTATCAAGGTACTGTCATTTAGGAGAAAAAATCATTGTAGGTCTGCTTTTAACATAGCTTTAGGAACTTCAGAAGTTACTGTGTAAAGGATTTTGATGCACAATACAATTCATAAGTGGAGAAGATTCATTTTAATCAGATACTAGACTTCTTTTGAAAAAGCAAATGAGACAAATTTATATTTATAGATACAGACAGAAATGATTTGAAAGATTTTGTCTTTAAAATGTAACTTAGTGTATGTTAATTTCCTTTAAATATTCACTTAGACGTAACTATCACAAAACAGATTTTGAGTTTGTTACAGTTTTCTGTATGGAGAACTGGCAAGAGACTTGATAATTTCTCCCAAATTACTTCTAAATGCATTCAAGTAGCTGCATAGCTTTTGTCTGACAGAGTTTCAACAGCCAAGAACAAAATTTCTGCAAAGGTCTTAATTTTTGAGAAATACAATACAGTTAGAGGAGAAATGTAGATAGTACAAATTAATTTTTGATTGGTTAATGGAAAGATCTTTTTGAGAGGATTTTCAGTTATGATATGAAGTTGTGTCTGTAGGAGCTGTTATGATCACTTTGGAAACTTGAATGTTCTCTGCGCCCTGGAGTTTATAGCTATGTGCGTTTCCTGTTAACATCAGCATTGGGTCAGGCCCTCAGCGGGTGTAAATTCAGATTTTAAAATTTGTGGCTGGAGTCCAGTTAACTTAAAATATGAAGCCATTTTAATTTTTAGCCTTGTCTCTATTATCATTCTTAGTTTAGTGATCTGAAGGCCTTTAAATCCTATTATGTGGAGAACTATAAAGAGAAAACTATTCAAGAGTGCGTAGAAATCAACACTTAAAATGCAAACATCTCTGAGCACTGCAAGAATTCAAGCAGATGCAGCAACTGCAGACAAGCAAAATCGTCTGTTGGGCAAGTTAGCCTATGAGCTGGACAGACCCACAAGCAGAATATTTTTTCTGAAGTCACCAAAAATTGCTAGTTGTTAATGTCAGTCATAAAACTATAGCACTTAGGAAATAAATAACCAAACATTTTTAGGAACAGCTATGCTTGCTGGGTTTGCTTTACAATGAATTTTTCCTGGATAAATCAGATAAAAACACAGATGCTAGTTTTGTTATGTGTGTGTTTGTTTTTGTAGTAAATGCCAAATGGATTGCTTTTATCCTTTGCATTAGGAAGGTGCATTATGGTAAATATAAAAATATGTCATGTTCTATATCCCTAAGCCTTAATTTTTCTGACAAGAACAAAAAAGCAATAATCAAAGTGTTAAGTAGGACGGCCCTGCAGCAGCAGGAGTGTGACCCTACGTGGGACACCAATACAGTGTACCTGCTTATTTTTGTGTGGTGAACCTCACTTTGGACTGCAGTATGGCAGTGCTGGGTTTAAATCGGTGTATAATATGCTAGCGTTTATGTTTGAATACTAAGATACAGTAGTTATCCTCATGTTTGAGAGTTTGGAACTCGAAATATTACATTGCTTTTATTCTGTGGTGTTTTTTTTTAGTTTTGAATATAAATGCTACTTTTAAACTACATTCCTTCTTCAAAACAAGAGTTAGTATTTATTAGACTTGTACATCCTCTGCAATGATCAGGTATCACCTCAAAGCACTGGCACTAGTGTACAGTGCATATTAAGTAATCTATATAATACTTTTGGAAGGTAAAGGGTAAATAAACAGGCTTTGCCCTTTCCTCTTTCTTCCTGTTTATCTCTTTCCGCTGTATTAAGCGATGTGTAAACACTTTTTATTCCATCATTTCATAATGAGTTTTACATCATCTGGATTTAGCTATGTGGAATTAAACTTGATGTACTTCTCAGAATAATCTTTGTGGGTTCCAAATTATTCAAAAGTTGCTTGAACAAAAATCGCTGATCATTTGATGCCTTGCAGGTGATAAAATTTCCTTCACCTTCGTAGTTCATTTATTTATATCTTTGAATGGTGGCTGTTTAGCTAGCTTTTAAAGTATATATAATATCTCTATTCAGGAATGTGGGTTTTTTAAACAGTATGTGAATTACGGCATTTAGCAGATAGTTAGCTTGCCTTCTGACCTCTCCTGAGTTAGCAGGAGACCCACTTAACTGACACACATAGAGTCATTTTGAGCCTTAGCTTTCAGAAATATTTTAGTGGGTCAGATGTCTCCAAAATTTCATTACATCCTTTATTTGCCTTTAAAATATTAATGATCTGTTCATGCAATATGCTGATTAAGACTAGAAAATGCTGAGACAAAAAGTTCATTTTACTGTTTATGGTACCCAGGGTTTCTCTGTGTTTAGTTACATGTCTCAAACCATATTAAATATTCTAAGACCTCCCGAGTTGAAGTCTGTTCCTTGAAAAGACAAGGTTTGACTAATTGATCACATAATCTCTCATAAACTTCTGTGCGAGGGGAGAAGTGGGTTGTGGACTTAAAGTTGACCCTGGTCTGAGGCATGCAGGGGGGTAGGTGGTATTTTCTTGTTATTTTTATTTTTTTATTACAATTGTTCCTACAACCCACAGGACAGAGTATCTGTGCTTTCTTAGACTGGCTGGGAGAGCCAATAAATCTGTGAAAACAGAGCCCTTGCCCCCTCCCTCCCTACCTAATATTTTCAAAATTAATTGTATACATTTCTATAAAGTTACATTTTCATCTAACAGTGTCTAATAACAGCATCAAATTCTAAGGCCATGTGGACATACTGGGTGTTGTAATAATCTTGGACTTACTTGATAAAACTCTCCACTAAGACCTGGGATCACTACCGCCACGTCAGGCTGAAAGACGAATGCAATTAATTTGGCCCGGAATGGGGCCAAATCAACTGAATCAACAGTCAGAGGGAGGCAGGACTGCAGATGGTGGCCCTGGGGGAGCCCTGTTAGCATTTGGTTCTGAGGAGAAAGCTTGCACTCAGGTTGATGTTGCGTTACTGGGGTATTTTTTCTTACCAGTGGGTTTGGGTATGGGGTATGTGCACTTCTGTTGGAAAACTTGGTAGGAGCTTAGCCCATCTGCAGATGGTCTTTTGTCTGCCTTGCTGGGGGAGGAGGAAGTGGCAGCGTTACTGTCTCTGACTGTAGCTTACTTTCCCATATTGAAGAAGTCGCAACATAAAATGTTTATTGATGCCAAGAGAAAAGCTTGCCTCTGGTGTGTGGATTATAAGAGCAATTGCACCCAAAAGCACTGTGCAAACTCTTCAGAAAAGTTCCAGTCCTGTTTGCCCGTCTGATCTTGAGTTGCTCAGTGTTCACCAGTGTCCATTACTGCTTTCAAACCTGCTTTTGAGGGAAGCTGTCCAATTGTACCATGTGTTTACCTACAGCTCACCCCAACTCGGACAATTCCTTTTCCCTGGAGGTGAAGCCCCTTTTCCGCCCGCCTGTTGTTTCTGGAGGTCAGCAAAGAGGAGAAACTGCAGAGAGACGAGTGAGATGCATCACCTGAAAGGATGGTGCACCTTGTGCCTATCGTGTTTGCTCTGATGTACACTGTGTTGGTTAGCAACTGTCTAACGTCCCCAAAGCCAGCCTGGGCTTTCAGTGTGCTGAGAAAGCTGCAAAGACAGTAGCCATCAAATGTAGTGTCATAGGAAATAAAAATTAACTCTTACAAGGCTTTAGGTAATTTAACATTTCTATTTAAACTGCTTTGGTAAGGAGTCAAGTTAAGTTCTATAAGAAACAAGGTAATAAGAAAGTATCTTTAAAAGCAATTTTGTTTTCCCACCCAGTGCATTCTATTATCTTGCCTGTCTTAAAAATACAGACTGTTTGGAAATCTTTTATTTTGTAGGGCTGAGCGCCCTACAAAATATTTCAATAAATCTTTTAATCAATTGATATGCAGTGTATAATTTATAGAAAGAGTTAATCTCTATGTTGCCCATTATAAAAGATAAACATATTTTAAGAAGCTTTTGTACTTCTATTTTTCCAACAGGCTTTTGGTAACTCACACTAGAGAAGTATCTGCTTTTTTAATAAATGTTTATGTTGTACTAAAAATACCTCCCAAACCTGCTTTTTAAAAACTGTTATTTTCTTTGTCTTTTCCTAATGGTCCTTGAAAGACCTTAAGCAGGTTGCTGAAGAAATACCTATTTAAGAACATCCTGTGGCTGGGCTGATGATGATGCTTTGCAGTGTCATTCTCGGGAGTTACTGAAGCACTGCGCAGGAGTCAGGAAAGTTGGGTTGCAGTTCTTTACTTTGTCTTCCTCTGGAACCCAGTGACTCCAGTGCTGTGCTTCCAAGGCACCAAATTCACTATATTTCAGAGGCAAAACTGAGTTAGAATCCTGTATCTTGTGGTTTTGTAGTGATTATATGGCCACTTTGATTAAGCTTCAAATTAGACTGCTGCTGTGAAAGTGACCTGCCTTCCTGCCTGGTCTAACTACTTAATTCTGCCCCTGTCTTGTGCCACAGTTAGTGCTCATGTTGCTGTGCAGTAACTGGAGTCAAAAAGTTGGCTGGCTGAACACTGACTCTGAGATGTGCTAGTTTTTGAGCATGTTCTGGTTTGCTCAGTTGGCTTGTGTGCAGTTGAATGAACGCTGCTTTTGGCATAAGGGAAGTGGCAGAAAGGAAGGGCTGAAGCAAAGGAAGGGTGAAACAGCTTTCATTTGACAGCTGCCTGAATTTATCCCGGACTGAACAGCTGTGTAACCACAGCTTTGAACCCAAGCTGTGGTTTGGTAGTCTCCTTTTTCAGGGGTGCAGTTATGGTAAATGTGCCTGCAGCTCCTGAATGGCAGAAAGGAAGGCAGGCTGTGTGTGTCTCGCTTCTCCCACTGGAATAGCTAATCTACACAGCAGCCGTATGCACGAAGCAGACGTGTGACAGTACACCTGAATGGCTGGGATTTAAGTATGGAGAGTGGAGACTGTTAGAGTTGCACATAGAAAATTTCTGTTTGTCACCGTTGATACTGTTTTCAGTATAACCTGGCACAAGAAGTATTAAGATGCAGGATGAAAAGAAGTCTAAAATGGTTCTTGAGTGTTCTTTGAAGAACTGAATTTGTACAACTTAAGTTGTACACGTGAAGAACAGCTGAGAAGGTTTTTTGAAAGCTCTTTGACAGCAGAGAGCAACCCGAGTTCTAAGGCATTATGATTTTTGTTTAGCAAACTTCAAACTGAATTGGCCAGAGACAGAAGTGTTAAATGGTGCCCGAGAACTTCTGTTGCAAGTCCTGAGGGTTCCAATATAGATCAAGTGCATTGGGGCCAAGCAAAAAGCAAGAGGTGCCTTTGAAATCTCATACAGTCAAAGCCGTTGTTTATGTGTTAATCTCTGGCTTTGAATAAAACTGTTCATGGACAACAGAAAATCAGGCCCAAATGGTAGCCCACTGTGGGTATCCTCACTCCTGCTGCCCAATTATGGAAAAGGAGGAAACTCTTACATTCTACCAAAAAGGGTGTGAATTCTCTACAGCTGCTTTTATTTTCTGTGGTCTTAGTGAGTATTTGTCCTGTACTTGGAGTGTGGTTAAAAAGTGTTGGGTTTTTTAATGTGTGAACTGGAATAGAAACATGGTGAGGTCTTTTCCTTCAAAGTTCTGCAGACCTGATTCAACATAAATAAAAATAATAAAATTGTTTGTTTGGGGTTTTGTTTGTTTGTTGCTTTTTTTTTTTTTAGACTTTAAACATAGGGATTGAGGTACTAAGGAAGGACAACTTTTCTGCACTCATATTTCAAAATGTAGCTGAGTATTAGAGAAAGCCAGCAGTATGACTTACATGAAGTCACTTTCAGAACCAAGACTTCTAGATGATAACTTCAGTCTAATGCTGTAGGGCACCTTTGTATTTTGGATCAGTACATAGCAGTTATTCTTGATTAAGATTTTTGACGCAACCAATAGAATGACAAAAGGAACCCCAGGAAAAGTGTCTCCTCCAGTCATCAACCTAGATCTCGCACTCTAAGGAGTGGGAAACTCTGAGACACTCCCTGACAGTAAGCAGAGGTAGGCTCCTTTACATGGAGGAAGCAGAAAACATCTTTTGACCCTAGCTTACATTTGCTATATCCCCGCCAGCTCCCCAAAGTGCACTCTTAATAGAACACGTGGTTCAACTCTAGAGACACAGACAAACTCCTACAGGATGCTTCTAAGAAGTGAGTTATGCCTCAATGATAAGAAATAAGATTGTGATGACACAGGAAAGTGAAAAAGATGGAGAAGTTCAGGCATGGGGTACACTCAAGAGCATATAATGCAAGTTTTATTTTTGTAATGTGCATTCAGGGCTGATACCGTAATTGGTGTTTTGATGGGGTATGGTAAGTGGAAAACTTTAGGGACAAAGGGAGCTCCAGAGGTCATCTAGTCCAGCTTTCTGATCAAAGCACGTATGTACTTCATGAATACAGAGTGATACCAGTCTCCCAAAAGGGATTGATGGCTTGGACTTGCATTATTTGAATAAAAGTATAACAGTTGTTTTCCCATTTGTATTACTTAGTATCCCTGTCTGAACTCAGTTCGTGTGCTATCAGTCTTAATGTGTTCACTCATACATTTGACAATTTATTTTCCTGGGCTGGAAAGCTCCCTCCATTGCAGCATTTTAGGAAGATGTTTTGAAAACGCCGTTTTTCTGAAACTCTTCCAGGGCATTAACACTCCTGTAGCTCTGCTGGCAGTAACACCAAGAGGAGTGGTGCTGTATGCAAATGTTTTTTGTTACTGTGTTGTCTGCTAAGTCTTAATGTGAAAGTAAGCAACTAGTGCTTTTCTTTTGTGCATCCAACCATTATTAACTGCAGTAGGTCTGAGCAGGCGCTGTGACAAGGAGATAAATGTTTTCATTTGTCCATCTGCAAGGTCTTATTCCCGTCTGAAAAGAGTCTTAAACTGAGTGTTCCACCGTCAGTGTTTGAGATGAGATCTTTCTTAGTCTAGTCTAGAGCTGCTGTTAAACTTTTTTTTTTTAAATTAGTCTCTTTCTATGAGGAAGTGAGGAGTGCAAAACTTACTGCATTTTCCCTTGAGTGTCAGCTCTGTTTATTCTCTGTATACATGTAAAAGATAGCTCTAGAGCTAGCTCTGTCCCTTGTACAGTTAATTAACCCCCCTGCTGTGGGCCTAGATATGTGCTCTTGCTATTCAATGATGTGTGTGAATTGACTGAAGAACCTACGCTCCCGTGCAGGTGTATGCAGAGAGAGAGAAAGCCTCTAAGAAACACAGCAAAAGATGATGGGGTAGCATGCGGCTTCATAATCTGTCATGCTGAATGCCAGCTAAAGCTTCCAAAAGTTGGGTTTTTCAGCAACAACAGCTGACTACAGAAATGGCTTACCATTTTATGGTAACAACTCGTCACTTTTTAAGATGTTAACTTTAGGAGCAAACCATAATAGATGATAAGCATCAATAACCTGGAAATGTTCTTCAGTATTTAAGGCATTTCAAAACTCTCGAGTAACTACATCGCCTCATAGAAGTAACTGTTAAAGGACTGAGTTGTGCTCTTAAAACACAGATGCATGCACTCCAAAAAAAAGACAGGATGCAAACTCTGGGAAGTCAGTAAAACTTCACAATAGCGAAGCTACCTGTGAAGTTTAATGAAAGAGAAATAAAATTGTTCCTTTAGTGTGTATTTTTATTGCAGAATTAGCCTGGCTCAGTCTCAGGTTTTTTCACACTTCTGTTTATATACAAACATCTATGCAATTGCACATACCAAACTTTGACTGAATTGGGCATAATTTGAAGCTCACCTTGGCTGCTGTAGTGAGGAGTCTGTATTAAGCAGGGAGAGTATCTTTTTACACTTATCTTTTTAATCAGCCACTTCTGAATAACGTTGTAGTCATTGCGTTGTGATAGTTTTCTAATGGCTTTCTGTCGTTTCTTTCCATCATGTATCATTGATCTCATCAGTGCTTATAAGTACTTAAAGGGAGGGTGCCAGGAGGATGGGGCCAGTCTTTTTTCAGTGCTGCCCAGTGATAGGACAAGAGGTAATGGGCAAAAACTTGGATATAGGAAGTTCCATCTCAACGTGAGGAGGAACTTCTTTCCTTTGAGGATGGCAGAGCACTGGAACAAGCTGCCCAGAGAGGCGGTGGAGTCTCCGACTCTGGAGACATTCCAAATCCACCTGGATGCCACCCTGTGCAACCTGCTGTAGGTGGACCTGCTCTGGCAGGGGGGTTGGGCCAGATGATCTCCAGAGGGGTCCCCTCCAACCCCAGTGATTCTGTGATCTGGAAGGGTAGGCACGTTCTAAAGCTGGGCAAGACACAGCACTTAATATGCCTACAATACAAAAGCAGCCTGTGCTAGGGCCTGAAATCCTACCGGCAAATTGCAGGTAGTCTGTCACCTATGAGAAGATAGTAACTGGGATATGGCAGTCACGCATCAGCTTTAATCTGGATGCCAGTCGTTCTAACAATCTGCAGTGATAATATGCGAGGTGCTTATCGCACCTTCAGGAATGTGGTGGTGTAGAAATTAAAGCCCTTCTTATGTCCAGCTTGAGGTGTGAGTTTAACACTTGCTTCAAACTCCCACCAAAAACTTTCCCTTTGGCCTCTGCTGTGTTGGCAGTGGGACTACCTGATCATTCATGCTGGGCAGCTGTGTCTGCTGGTTGTGTCAGTTCCTTTGTGTGCCTTTGGCTATAGGGACTGTCCTGCTCTAATGGGGACTGTGACCTAGATCTGGGATGGCCCTTGAACTTAGAAGTTAGTTCTGAGTCCTATTACAGTCCTTGCATATACATTTCATGTCACGTGATTTAATTCTTGACTAGGTGGCTCATTGGAGTCGTGGATTCAAATGTGAATTTTGCTTAACTGTGAGCTGGCAGATGCCAGTCCCTATTTAAGGATGCACACTAAATAACGTAAGATCGTCTGTTTTCCCGTAACTTACATGCTGCTTATCCTATCTGCAAACGCTTCCAGATTTTGCACAGTTTACTGAGAAGAAGTCAAAAGAGTTTCAGTAAAAAGATCCAGGAGGTATTCCCCCAGATGCTGTGAAAGAGGGCGTATCAGCGCACTTATGGCTGTGTAGAGAGGGCACATGGATGCTCTGTAATGTGGACAATCTTCAGATGCTCACATTTGAAAGTTTGATTTGTGGTGCTCTTGAAATGACAAAAATACAACGGGAAATAGCGGGCTTTCTCCCCAAAAGAGTCCCCAAAAGGCTGGTTTAAAATTTAATTCTGCTTACGATACACTGATTCCTGTTGCTCACCCTAAAGCATCCCAGCTGCTTACAGGATGACTTCCAGTTGCTTGGGAGGAGGGAGGAACTGAGAGGGTACTCGTGAAAGCAAGGGGAGAAGGGGGAACTACAATTTTGGTCGTCTTCATTGTGAAGTTTATCAAAAGAGGGGGAAAAAAGATGTTTGCTGTCTGTATTTTCCCCTTACTATTTCACCATATTCTCTCTTCACAGAACACTTTTGCAGCACATTCTGTTCAGTGGCTAGGTAAAAATGCATAGTCTGGAAGTCAGGAACTGCTCTGAATTCTAATTCCTACTTTCCTGTCATTCACTGGATGTACTTACAAAAGCCTTTTGCTTCTCTCTGCCAGGTCCCTGATCAATTAAACATGGCTCAGAATATGTCATTGAGTAACTAAGTAACTGAAGATACATTAATTTCTGTTTACAAGCTACCTAGATTATGCAAAGAGTTTTGTTACTATTAAATACAAGTGATATGATACTACACACGTGTGCATGGACGTGGAAGCACCTTGCTGCCCATATAGACTACAGCTACGTATAAACATTGCCTCAGCATGTCTTCTAATTTGTCAAAAGATTTCTTTTTTTAGGATTATGTTTTTTAAATCCTTCCTGTATGTGGAAAAACTTTCTGATATATTCTGATGTTCCAAGGGAAAACATACACGAGGCAATAAAAGCTTTTCCATTAGACAGTAATGTTTGTGCGAGTGCTGTGGAGTGGTGCTGCTTAAATAGCTTATTTAAGGAAGGGAGAAAGAGTTTCTGCAGGACCCCTGCTCCTTTCCCCACAAAAGCAGTTAAAAACAACTCTAAGCTAATTGTAAATTTAAATGTGGTAAGATGCAACATTTTAACAATACACACTTTGAAAACAAACGTGCCTTAGTATTAAACTGGTGGGCTTTAAGCTTAGTTGAATCTCCTTGCAGCAGGACGATCAGTTCAAAGGCGGCTGATCAAAGACTACCAAACAGTTTTACTTTCAGTTGAATTTAAAGTGGACATAATCTAGATAGAAAGAATGTCTTGATGTAAGGGTTTTGTGCGCAGATTTGGGTAGGATGTCATGTTTCTGGACTTATTTTCTTCAAGTATGCTGTATTAAGAGTTGTAAAAATCAATCTGTCCTTGAGCAACCCATCTCAAGTTTGAACTGGATTTCGGTAAGTGTCATCATGGTAAGTTTATGCTGGCCTGGACCATAATGCCCAATGAGAAACCATTGTTAATGCATGGCAAAAATAGAACAGAAACCGGTTTAAAGCTGTTAATGACAAACTCAAACTTGCCCAGTTCCCTTGATTTACTGCAAGTTCAATTATTAAATGGCCTGATATAAATCATTAAATGCACATTTTAAGGTTCTAAAAGATCATTTTTTTCATTGTTTTCCTCACACGTAGCCACCCTATCTACAGTTTATAATTCTGAGGGCTAGGAAAATTATCAGAGGATTGTCTTTCAGAATGCTGAAGTTAAATGCTTACATCAGTAATCCTGTTTGCAATGTTTGCTTCTGGCACCATCACTTTTAGATATAAATATTCATATTTCACCTGGAACAAAAAACTGCTGATTTTTGAAAGTGGATAACTTTCTTTAAAAATGAACCTTTTGGCAGTTTTCATTATGTGTATGTAATGCTACATCAAAACTGGGGTATTACGTGGCAGTGTTTGCATGTAGATATGTTCAGCTGAAATGTAGATACATTGACTGCCCACCCCCTGCGCCCCCGCCCCCGGAGAGGACTTGTTCACAGCTATGTGAAGAAGGCTGCAAATGGGAAAAAGCAATGTTTTGCAGTATGGACATTGTTTGCCTTGTTCTGCTGTTTTCTTATTCACTTTAACTAATTCATTCAGAAGTAATTACGCTGGAAGTCACGTAAATGAAGATTTTATTCCCCAATGCATGAAATGAAAGCACAAAAATTGTTCCAACATGTACAGTTGTAGAATGTAGAATTTCTACTTTGTAGAATTTACTTCTGTAGAATAACTTATAAAAGACTCTCCAGATCAATTTGTTAATGTTTGTGTGGTGCTTTGAAGTATTAAATTGCCTCAGAAGCAATAGGGACCAAATAGTGTTATATCTTACTTTGGTTGCTCATACGTAATGAAGGGGAAATTCTGTTATAATGCCATTGCTGTAGTATAATGCCGTAGTGTCTGGATACTACATAGATGCATGTAGGTGGGAGAACTCTCTGTGTAGATGAGCTTGCAAATATAAACACCTATTTAGGACAAGGTCTTAGTGTTCTGTAACGTCATACGTGAATCTGGAACGTACTTACATGCTTAATTTTGCTATGACATGAAGTGTGTAGGGGAAGAAAATAGAGCCAGATCTACTCCTGGTAATCTTCACTCTGACATATTTATGCAATCTTATTTAGAAAGTTTTGAGGTTCTTCAGAAAAAAAATCTAGATTTTTATATCTTCCAGTGGTTCTTTATTTTTGGTTTGTCTTTTTCTCTTTAAGAATGCTTTTCCTTTGCTTTGAGAGAAACTTTTAAAAGATGATGGAAATAGTAATAGATTTTAGTTATTTGCTAGTGAGAGGGTGCTCTTGTTTTGTTTCAGAAGGACAGAAAAAGAAGAGCGGCAGCTCTACAGGTAGGGCTCTGCCGTAAGGTAACCAGTGTGTTTCTCTGTTGCAAGTTACTGCCCTGTCAGTAGAGGGAAGGAACATACTGCACTCTTAGACTGTACCAGCTCAGTCCTAGTAAGTTATTATTTACAGCAAGATGTCAGATGGTGAACAGGCATGGTTGAGGAACAAAGTTATCTTCTGTTCTATCAACTGATTTATTTTTCCTAAAATAAATTCGGAAAAATAATGGGTTAATAGGTGCGGTGCATAGAATGGCTAACTTGCACATCAATTTATGCTGTTCATTCAGGAAATTTCAGCATACGCCAAGCCACTCATGAACATCAGAATAAAAATGGCACAGAAAATGACACTCAAAGTTTTTTTTATTAAAAGCCTGACCTGTTTACCTGTTGGTGTATATGATGGGAGAGCTAAATACGCTATACATGTGTCACGATACAGGGTGAGGGGGAAGTTAGTTGCCATAAGCACCGTTGTATTACCCTTTCTCTACTGCCCTTGTGGCATTGGTAACTACTGAACAGTCAAAGACATCAATAAGGATGTCTTTCTGTACTGCTACTGCAGAAGTTAAGCTGAGCTAATTTTACAAAAGGACAGCCTAATTTTTTTTTTTTTGTTAAAAACAGTTGTCTTAATTTCAGTTTAGGAGGAGAAATTCTGGACCAAAAAAAAAAAAAAAAAGCAATGTCTCAACAAATAATTTCCTGCTTTTTAAAAACAGGTTGAGTAAAATGATGGGAGGTAAAAAAATTACATCAAAATTATTGAACAGTATCTTTCAAAGTTTGTTTGAATTTGACTTGATATGAAGCAGAAATATGTAATTTTTATGGAACAAATTCTGCATGGATGAATTAAGCAGTATTTAACAATAAAAGTTTACAAAACTTTTATTTATAACTTACAAAAAGTCAGATCTGCTAACTGGGCCAGAGTGTTTATGTTACATTGCATAAGTAATGTATCAAAGAGTTGTCTGAGTATTGCTAATTATTTAGTACAACATGTAGCACATTCCAGCCCCTCCCCAGGCTTGATTCTCATCAGTTAGAATCAATAATTTTTCTGTTCACTTGAGTTGGAATCAAGCCTCCGTACAAGCCTCTTGTATTTTCTGAATATTAATACATAATCTCACTAAGAAATAAAGTAATTGAACTCTAAGTCTCCGTTCGTGTTTTAAACAGTAAATTTACCTCCGTTGCCAGAGAAAATGAAACGATAGATCTTGAAATGGGAACAGGCCAGAGGAGAACCCAGAAACGTGGGCAGCCTGTGCACAGCAGCCTTCAGAGGAGCATTCCCAGCAGTCATCGTGAATAATATTGGTAGCTTCCTCTTGAAGATACTGAATGGTAGAAAGATCACAGTCTTCCTAACACTTACAATCACTCCACCAACCACAGAACTTTATGAATTTTTAAAAATTATTATTGTTAATGACCTGATTTAAGATACGCTTACATGTCTCAACTATGTAGTGTACTTTTTCCACGAATGTAAAAATGCAGGCTCTTGGTGGAAGTGGGTGCTCTCAATTTTCACCTATTCAAAAATCAAACTCTTGACCACATTTGGAAAGATGTCAGTTAGAAAGTAGAGCCAATTCTTGAAGTGTTTTTTGGGGTGAATACCCACTGAATTGGTGAGAAATTGTTTTAGAAAATTGGGAATGAGAAACAAGTGAGTAGCTAAGGGATTTAGTCCATATGTAAAAGAGAAAGTAAAAGAAAAATTATTGAAATGCACCATTAGCAGCAGCCCTAGGAGTAGTTAAACCAGGCAATTTATGAAATAACATTATTTGCTATATTTTCTGCCAACTTTTGTATTGCACCCTACTTGTGTAAAGATAATTTATGTTTCTGATGAGCTTTATTGATTCTAATATATTATATGTGTTGCAAAAACACAGGAGTTGCCGTCCAAACAAAACTGCTTTTAATAGTGGGGTGTTTTTAATTGTGAAACAAGTTGTTAATCTTACTTTTTGTAGGTCTTAGTTCTCTCTCAAATACATTTTATTTGTAGTCAGCCTGGTTTTGTCCATTTAATATTTGAGATGAGCCATGGAATAAATCTCCAAAACTAGGACTTGCTGACTTAGATGAAGGTGCAGACTTTGAAGTGCCTACTCACCTTCTGCAAATGGAAAACATACTTTGTAATCATTTGGACCACTGTGGAAAATTTCTCTTTATTTAACTTTCAAATTATTTTTTAAAGATTGCAGCAGATGTAATGGAGTGTAAAACTATGGCCAATCTCTAGAGGTCTTTGGAGTAGAATATAGAGCAGACATTTTTGCAAAATTTTTCAGTGTTCCTATTCTAGTCTTTTATTGGAGGGATACAAATGCAGTCCTTTTTGTTTCTAAACTTTGGTAAAATGGGTTAAGTAAAACCGAGTAAGCCTTCTTTAAATTAGTATATGAATAGCAAAAATTGTCTGAGGTTTGGTACACAGCTGGTGGAAAGCAGAAAAAAAAATTAGCTTCCATAACCTCTCAAATCTCTCCCAGTTATTTCATGAGATCTTACTAATGAATGCGTTCAGAAGCTGTGTTTTATTCTGCTTCTCCATGATATCTCCAGATTCATTTTCCAGTATTTATTTTCCATTCCATTCGTATGATGTTTCTCAGATACAATGTCATCAGCTGGAAAATGCCCCAAAATTATCTCCTTTTGTAAAATCCAAATACCAATGAAGCTGCTGTACGTTTTGCTGTTTATTTCAGTGGGGCCAGGGTTTCATCTCTTGTCCTCTTTCTGTCCCAGATTCTTAGTTTTCTGACTTTTTCTGCTACCAACAATACAATCTTCAATTTCTATATTATTCAGGTGTGCAATTTTTAGATTTTTTTTTTTTAAAGTGTGTTCATTCCATTGGTTGTAGTCATCTAGGTCAGCTATAAATCTGGTGCTCGCTTTCTTAGCATCTTAAGATGTTCTTTTTTTTGTGTGTGTGTCCCTATGGGCAAGCCTCATTTCATGCCATGTCTTAACCACTGCACTATCTTCAGCTCTGTTCTAGACATGTCTATTATGACAGAAGGACTAGAGACTTCTTTCACTTCCTAACATGTAGCTGTTAAAATAATCCTTCCTGCTTGCTGATTTAATTGTCACTCTTATTTTTGTATTCCCCCTACTGTTCACCACCCATATTTGCATCAGATTCGAGTTCCTTTCAGTGCTTTCAAAGTTCTATATAATTCTGCCCTTCCTTACTTATGTTCCCTTGTTGAGTTTCCTGTCTCTCCCCCACCCGCTCCACTTCTTTAATGTTCCCACACATCCATCTGTCACTTCTTGAGCAGTTGCTTCCATGTCGTCTTCCATGTTACCATCAATGCATCCGGTGACCTCCCAGGACTCATCTGTAGAAGTGCTTGGCTTGGCCACGTTTAAGTCCCATTTAAGAGCACGCTTCATCTCTGCTGCTTTTTTGGGAGTGAGTTGGATTTTATTTTTAAAAAATAATCTTTCCTGTTTATTATTCCTCCTCCTGCAACTTCTGTTGCTGTATCCATAAACTATATGCTGCTCATATTACCAACTCCCTTTAAGTGCCTAGACAGATACCCTTTTGCAAAAGCATCTAGAATAATTTAAGACGTTACCAGCAGCAGGTAGGTGTTCCGCAGCTCAACTAATCAAGTACTTCCAATGTTTTATAAGCTGACAGTGACAAAACTTGGGGCAAAGTGGCCTCAAGT
Source organism: Chionis minor (assembly GCA_013398295.1). Classification (NCBI taxonomy): domain Eukaryota; kingdom Metazoa; phylum Chordata; class Aves; order Charadriiformes; family Chionidae; genus Chionis; species Chionis minor. The sequence continues at coordinate 126,850 of VZSF01004072.1, read as the reverse complement.
TTTCATCTGCCAAGGAGTAGAACGTAGAGGTAGGAGTGGGGAACAGTAACTTCTAAAAGGGTTGTAGCCAGGCTTACAAGATGTTACCTGCTGGAGCCCAAGCTGTCTGGAAGGCAACTAGAATGCCGTCTGTGTATCAGCGCTATACAACGGGTTTAAACAGGTGTAAGTTCAGAACTTGCGTTATGCTTGCAAAGATTACTAATGAATTTCTGTATGACGTGTGGTATCAGTAAGTGCCTGGGCAGGAACAGGAATCTGTGCATGCTAATACTGACAAAACTTGAAGGACAAGAGAAAAGCTCTGCATTTTATTTTTTCATGTGCCTGCATCACCTACATTTATACTGCCGTCATGGTAGAATTTAGGCATCTACTGAAAATTTTAGCTCAGCATGATCTTGCTAGCACTTTATTAGGAGTGCAGGTAGTTACGTTGTTTTGGCTCTAGGTGTAGGGTCCCGCCTGAAAAAAGCCAGAGCAAACAGAGCTGCCTTGCGTTGCTCTAAAGGAAAGAAGACATAAGATTAACCCTGATCAATGCCAGTGTTCTATAGCTTGATGTCTTTTCCTGAGAGCATGTGCTTCCAGCTTTCTTGAACTTTAAGCACTAGTAGGTGCACTGTACGTGTTGATTTCAATATTTTAGAGGAAGCACGCAGTGGGAAAAGTAGTCTTTAATTGATCCCACTGAAAATTCTCAAATACAAGTTGTGTAGTAACAAATGTATGCATTGAAATGGAATTATGTGCCTTTGCTGGAAATAGCCACTAAGCCAACTGGACTTTGAACTTTTTGGCCAAGAAACATGTAGAAGAAATTGTGAATACCTTCCCAATTACTTGGAGCATTACAACCATTAACAGCCCTTCAAGAACATTTTCACTTGTATACTTTGTCTTAAAAGTACTGCTACTACTAGCAAGGATATAGTCTGATAATATGGTATTTGAACATACAGTTTTGCCAACAGGATGAGAGAAAACTAAAACTTACCAGGCAAAGTAATTTTTCTATAGTCAAGAGAAAATACTTTAAGGACAGAAAGTAAAAGTGTTCAAGTGGGAACAGTTGCGAGACTTAATGCGTTGCAAATACAAAACCAGAGATCACTTATTATAACTTTTGTAATAAGAATTGTACTCTGAGCATCATCCTTTATATAATCACTCCAGAATATTAATTATGATAAAGTTTTTTTAATGGCATTTCTGTGCATAACACAGGAATAAGATGGGTTTAATTATAATTTTGATTTTTAGTTTGTATGTAGTTTAAAAATGAGCTGGTAAACTTCTGAGGGTGCTTTTCATTATGTTGGTATTTGGGTAAGTACCTTAATGAGTTGGTTAGGTTGTGTTGCTTGCGTGATTGTGGCACAGACTGGACGGTGTTGTGGCTGTTGCTGCAGGCTTCCGTGTTCAGGTGCATTTATTATATCCCAGTGCATAGCAGGACAGGCAGTTTAGTTGTTTTTCTAAAGGCAGTTGAATTAGAATACTAAACAATTTATAACAGACAATGCAAGTGTGCAGGGCAGTTAGTCTGTACACACATATAAACCAGGTGAACAGTAACAGGTTAGTATAGAATAGCGTTCATTGTGAATAATCTTAAAAACAAATGTAGTTTTGGTTGTGCCTGTCACACCTATTACATAGCGTGGAGAAAATCTGCAGAAATCACTATATCGTGTTAGAAATCTAATAGAAATGGAGGGAGAAAGCAGAATGATGAGAGACAGCTGCTGCTGGTGCTGCTGCTGCCTGGATTGGCAGCCTATTTATAATCAGGCAGGCTGGGAGCTAGATTACTGTGCTTGACTGTAACACATCAGATACCAGTGATGATTGTTTGTATATATACTCTAAGCATTTTTTTTTTAAAAAAGCAATGTATATTTTTCACAATCTAAAGAAACAAAATAAATGGACCAACCCAAAATTTCAGCATTTTAAATAGTTTTGAATGGTGTACTACTTTTGTATCAGGAAACTATTTAACAGTTTGTTACTGAATTTGTGCATGAATCAAACATGTTGAGGCTTACATGTCCTGAATGCCGTCTGAAATTACAATGTCAGGTGAGACTGAGCATCGCACAAATCTTAGCTGTGTATCAAAATAAGCCTGTAACAGTTACCACCCTGTTTCATGTTTTACTTTTTTCTCCCCTTCTTTTTTAATTGATATTTTAAACACATGCTGCGGTATTACCTTAAAATCACTATTTTAAGTATTAGGGCAACTCCATTCATAAGTCATCAGGGGGAATTACAAAGTCAAGCATTTGTTCGACTTGGAGGTGATGTCTGGCTAGATGTCTGCATAACATGCAAGGGCACAGAGCCTTAAGTGGCTTGTTTCACTACTCACATGCAGGAGTTTTACCAATTGATCTGATTTCATGTAAAAACCAGTTCCCTCCAGCCTCTCTCCTTTCCCAGTACCCTCAGTGCTCCTGTACTCTCTAATTCTGGCAACCTTCAGAAATCTTAAAAAAATCTTAAGTTCTTACATTAGAAATTGTTTTATGGAAAGATGTTTTTAACCAGGCTGGTGCACGACTAAGCAGTGTAATGTGTTACATTACGTCTTGACCTGATCTGCTGTTCGGAGTATTCCTGATGAGATAGGTATTTTTATGTATTGAGATAATATAGTGAACTTTCCCTCTTTATCACAATGTGCTATGAGATTGTAATTGATTTGGTACCTTAAACCTTTGGAAAAATTAGATTTTCTGTCTTTTGGGGGGGAGAGAAGGGGAAATAAAGTGGTAGGAGAAGGCTTTTCTTTACATAATGATGTCCTTACCTATGTGAATGTAAGATCTTCACCATGCTGCCTTTTGGCTGTGAATTCTAAAAGTTATTAAACCAAATTAATTTCTTTCCAATTGAAATTGTTTACTTTCTAATTTTTTTTAATATTCCTTTGCTCTTCAATTTTTAAAAGAACTAAGAGGGCTGGTATTTTTGTAGCATTTATTCACTAACTTCATCTGAATCAGTTATGTGACCCTATTTTCTTTTTACTCAGATGAAAATCTTTCTAAGTCTTTTATTTATTGTTGTTTATTACATTTTGGTTGCTTTTGAGAACAGAATTAGGGAAAACACATATTCAGGATCCTAGGCCCACTGCTAATTTGTATAGTGCTGTATCATTTGCGTGTTACATCTTCTTTGCTTTGCTTTTTTAAAAATAATTTCTCACATTGTGTAAAAATGTGATTCCAAATAAAAACAATCCAGGTTTTTAATCTCAAATATATTTATTGATTGATTTTGCTATGTCATTGCCAACTGGATTGTCTGTGGTAAGCCTCCAAAGTGCCTTCCGTTGGAAGTAAAGCTGGTTCAGCTGTAATTTCTAGGATTTCTTTTTGCATCTTTAAGATACTTAATGGTGTTTACATTTTAAGATGCTGGTGTGTATAAAATGCGTGTTTCTGTCAGTTGCTGAAGTCCCTCATATTAAATTCCTTCATACTTTCAAGATATTTTATATATATTCTCGGTGACTATTTCTTTTGTAATTTTATCATCTTGATTCCAACGTCATCTCTTTGGCATCTCAGTTATCATATCAAGATATATGAAAAGTAAGGTTATAGGCATATATTTATCTTCTGTGAAGAAGACTTGATAGAAAGACATAATTTTGTTTTCTCTGCAAATTTTTGACCTTAGCTGTCCATTGATTCTTCAGCAGCCCATCAGACTGGTGACTTTGCACTTTGATACATTTCAGGAATGCCTTGGAATTGCTGTTACAACTCTGTTATTTGCTGTTCACATTTCCTCTCCTGTCTCCTTATTTCCATCTTTCATTTCACCTGTCATAATTGATACTTCCTGCTATTGGTTTGCTAGGGGTGAATTCCCCTCTTTTGAAGGATACATGTTTGCCTCTAATAAGCTCTTCAATCACAACATTGATGAAATTGGTTTATTTCTCACTGTTTTCCTTCCCATTCTGTATGTTCTTTTTTCTTTACTTGTTTTATGCTTTCTATGAGTCTTTTTTTTTTTTGCTTGGTAAAAGGCTTTATGGTAAGCTTTCAGGGTTTTAGTTTCCCTGCTTTTATTTGTAAAGCCTTTTGACCCACGTCAGTTTTCTGGAGTTTTACAGTAGCGGTTAGGGGTTGGAATTCCCGGGTGCTGCCCTTTCCCAAAGGGATCCTCTCTGGGCAGTGTTCATACATGTTTGTGTGTTTGTATCCAGTTAACTATCGTGTGTGTCGGTAGGAGCTTCCAAGTGTAATCGGAGAAACTGGTGGAGCTTGCGAACAGAGCCAGGGGGTGGTTCTGGAATTTTTTTCCTCCCCTTTTGAAACCTGAAGTAACACACTGCAGGCAGCTGTGGCGATGCTTTTACATTTTTGGCTTAGATTCAAAGGCAGTGCTTCCCATTAGAGCATCCCCTGCCCAACAGTCGGATACCACGGTTGGAGCCAGCATCCCCATTTCATGGCCTTCCCCACTCGGGCTTTCCGCTCCCTCTCCTTTCCCGTCCTCCCTGCTTCAGTGACCACCACCTTGTGTCGTCTCTCTGCTACTGCACCGTCTTTCCTCGTTGGATTTTATATCCCTGGCAGGAATCTCTTCCAGCCCAGGAACAAAGACGAGACCAGCTCTGGGCGAGTACACGTATTTTTCACTTGCGTGTGCTCACGCATGTCAGCTGCGCATTGGAATATATTTGCTTTCACTGCTCCCCAGTCAGCCGCCACAGAGAAGTGTTTCTTTTGTATAATTATTTTCACAAACTTGTTTGCAGGGAGAGGGGTAATAAGTGAAAAGTCTCAGTGAAAGTGCTGACCCAAAACAGCATCAGGTTTTGTTCCGAAAAATCCAAATGTGTATGTAAGGTGTCGGGTGAGAGAAAGTTTGTTCACTGCTTAAGAATTATACTGGGGAAAAGCGCCGTGTCCTCAAGGGAAGCGAGGCCAAATTAAGAGCAACAATGTCCTGCTAAGAAGTTATTTACCTTGAACTGAAACGGATTAGTATATACAGTCCATTTTCCTGTGGTGAATAATCAGAATAGCTGAAGAAGACAACGGTAGCCTTTCTGCTTCTGTCTGATGGAAATCCATGCATGTCCTCTCCATCAAAGTTTGGAGCCACCTTTTTCCTGCTTCGTGTTAAAACCAAAGCAAAAGTAGGCCCAGGGTGGCATTTGGTTGCACTAATTCTGACAAAGGTGGCATTGACTCAGTGTATGATTCTTCATTTCTTCGTAATGTTAAATAAAGGCCTCTCTATGTTTGTATATCAGAAGAACTAACACACACTCTTAGTTGAAATTTATTATTATAAAAAGGTAGGTAAGATCATGGGCTAGAAGCTCTAACAGGACCTGGCTAATCTTGCTACAGAACCCGACACCCATTTCATTAATTATGGAAAATAATGTAACAAAATTTAAAAAATAAACTATAATAAAAATGTTAGCCCAGACTGTCAAATGTCTAATGTTAAACTCCTGGAGAAAACTTGTTTTCACAAGCTTAGAGCCCCATCTGCTTTTATTGGTTTTAGTGCCTTTAAAATTAGTCTTTTTTTGCTTAGGCCTTGACTTTACATTTGGGGGACCTACACATGCATTTTTGTTTTTAAATTAATCTCTGGTTTCAGTTTTCCCATATGTGAAGTTAAAGAATAATGAATACTTTACTCCCTACCAACATTACAAGGTTATTGTGAAGATTAATTATGCTTGTAAACATTATATAAAGGCCTGAATATTGCCAGCAGTATTACTGTGCTTTATTAGGTATCTCGTGGTTCATCCTATAGGTAGATGTGTAATGTTCAATGAGGAATAGTTAGCAGTTGATAGTTCAAAAAAGCAGAAAAAAAATTGTTAATTTAAATTTCTCCTTTTATTTTAGAATATACCCACTTAAAACTACTGCAAATCAATGTCATATCCTCTTTCAATTTGAATAAATCTGATTTTAATAAAGATAATATTAAACAATACAAGGTTGTTTCTGACCTCTTAAAGAACTCAAATCAACCACTCATGGAAATCACGTGGAACACTGCTGGAATTAGTGTGTATGTGTTAAATTGAATTATGACAGTAGTAGTCCCTTCTGCAGGTAGAGAGCGTATTTCCTCATTTATGTGTATTCAGTTAATTTAGTTTTGTAATTACTTCATAAAGAGCTGAAAAACAATGATGGAGAAACTTTTCTATCTTAATCAATAAGTTAAATGCAGCTGAAGGGCAAGATCTGCTAATTCTGAAGTCTTGAAGGACATGTTCACTAAAACCAGTTCAATTTTGCCTTGTCAGATGGCCCTTCTCTATTTAATACATCTGTTTTAAATGCAAATCATGCCTTGATAAACTTCCATTCCTCTCAGATACACAACACATTCAATATATTTGTACTGATCGTCTTCAAAATGTATTGTGTTCTGGTACAATATTGATATTCTTCTTGCCACAAATTATAGTGAGAGATTAAAAGAATAAAAATCTAGTAACATGAAATAGTAATTTTTGAACATAGTAATCTGTATGTGAATAATTTGAATGAATGTATGTTTAGCTTTATTTTTACTTTAAAATTATATGGATCTGAGCTACTTTCTGATTAGCAAAAATAGGTTAAAATTTTAGAGACTGTTTTTGTTACAGTTTATAGACTGTGAGTCAATAGACAGTGAGAATGAGCATTTTCCTAAAAAGTTAAATACAAATTCAGAAAGATTAAAACCCAGCTGTTTAGAGGAAAGTTTTCTTGTCCAAAGGAAAAATCAAAATCAGAGCTCACTAACTTCCCTGTGTGTCGTAATGGATAAAATGTACACTTAGATTTTAATTGATTTAACTCACCTGATAGGGGTACCTATAGATCTTTGTGTGGAGGAGTCACGGAGGGTGACTGCATTCTCTGAGTCTTTCTCTTTGTATCCATATGATCTGTTTTGCTTATAATGTCACTAGTGGAAGTTCGCTTTTTTACCTGAATACCTGGAGAGAGAGGCATGTTAGAAGCAAAGCTCAGCAGCATCGCGCTTTTGCTGCAGTGTCGTAGGTAGCAGCTTCTTGTTACTGTTCTGTTGGTTGTTACGTTGCCTCCTTCCCTCCCCTGTGCCACATGTGTGTTTTATTCCAGCCACAGCTGAACCAGCAGGGCTGAAGAAATGAGTAGCCTCCAGAAAGGCTGAATGTTGAATTTCTCGGTTGTGTAGTCGTGTACTAATAGCAGCGTGTAACCACAGCCTTGCCATCAGCATCCAGAAGTGAATGTGTAACTCTCCATATTTGACTTGCACTAACCTGATAGGTTACTTTTGCTGTTTGATTTTTCAAGAGGATAATTCTACAGTGCATGACCTTCTTTTTAGGGAACAGATCTGTCGTTTCAATACGTTCGGTAGGTTTTTGTGTCTTCTTTTAATGGACGGACTTAAGACTTTTTGGGCCTTGATAGGAATTAAAGTTTCACATTTTAGTCACAGCACGGTTTTGTCACACCTGTTTGTGCATGCTACCTTGATTAATATTCAGCTGATGTCATTTTGATGTAACTTGATTTGAAGCTGAAGTCCTGAGCTCATCAGAAAGAGCTTCTAATGGCAAAAGAGAATGCTGACACCCCAGAAGTGCTTTAGAAGGCTTTAAAAAACATGGAAAGTAGCTTTTCTCTGTATATGCAAGAAGTTAAAGCAAAAGCCAGCTATTTAAAATGAGATATTGCAGGCCCTTGGACAATATAATGTGTATCTCATAGTGTGCACACAAAGGAAATGCATTAATTTTTAATCATCCAGGACGTAGCTGATACCATGGGAAGAACTTTGAAAACAGGTATTTAAAAAAACACTGTGTTGACATATCCCAGGTCAAACCTCAGAAAATGCCTTGATAGCCGTTGATTTGCCTCGACTTTCAAAACATCATTATTTCCTTCTAGGAGCTGACTTTCAAATAGGCAATACTGGCCTCTGTGTATTTCTAAAATCTAGTTTTGAATTATTGCTTAGTCTCCCTCTTCTTTCATAGCTTTAACTGAAATCCTGTCGCAGTGGAGCCGCACTTTTGCTACAGACCCGTGTGATATACGTTAGTTTTGCAGTTGTCGCGACAAGTCCTGTAATTTTTGCCAGTGCCCTGCACTGAGCTGTCTTAATGTAATTTGTCGTCTCTGTAAGAGGCAGGCTTGGACGCCTGCAGGTTATTAGAGATGAAGAAAAGGAAACTTATATTTTCCTGCTGTTATGCATTCGGTTACCGTTTCTATCGCTTTCATGTTGTCTACCTGAAGTTACACAGGGCATCTACATAGATACGCAAACCTTCATTATCATCATTTGGGGAGCTGTAGCCATTTCTGCTGCAACTGAAACTAGTGATACGGTTTTTACTCTTTCCAGCCTCAGCTGGTAGCAGGTAAACCCAGGTAGAGCTGTTCAAGTTGGTGACAGCGTTGGCCAAGTTGACCATATGGTTGAATCCTTGAGGTTACAGTTTTGTGTGGTATTACAGTGTGTTTCATAATCCAAAATGTGCAATAATTATAAATTAACAAAAGGCAACATTTGGATTTTTCCTGCTCCGCATAAGCGTCTGGGACTTTTGTAGCTGATTTGAATGGATTCTGTGTGCTGTGCTGTATGGACCTGATGCTGGAGTTCACTTTAATGTGAAAATGATCTCGACGAGCTACTTTTAGAAGAGGTTTAAAAAATATTAATGAACATGGTAGACATTTCACAAGAAGTCTTGTACAGATTGAGAAGGGACGGACAGCAGCTGCTGCTCCTCAGCTGGAATGGCAGAGGGGGATCATTGCAACCGGCTGGTCAGCCACCCTATACGGGCAGGCCTCATAAATTTATCAGCACTTTCTCCTTAAAGCTACTGCTTATACTTTGGGTTTCGAGGTTGTTGGAAGGGGGGAAACAGCAGTTAGTGACGTGTGTTACGTGAGAGTGCTCAGTGACTCTGTTACAGGCAAAATGCAAATGAGAAAGCCTGTTGGACTCCTCTGGCAGTCCTTATTTGCTGGAAGCTGTCGTTTTTGTAGCATTTTTTCCTCCTCTTCAGAAATGAGGCATGGGGGGGATATTTCTAGAATTAGGGTGCAGTTACACCCAAATAACAACCTCGGTTTTGTTCTTCTGAGGCAACTGAGGGTATAAAATGTTTTTAAGGAAAAAGGCTATGAGACTTACTTGAACAGCTTTAAACAATTTAATGCTGCGCATATTGCAACACAGTTGTCTTCTGCTTGTAGTTTGTAAAGAGTGGGCTTTGCCGACCAGAATTTCTGAGTTGTGGTGGTAGAGAAGAACCCACCTCTCCTCACTACACTCTGTCCGCGTTTTTTTCATCATTACTTTGTATACAGTGTTTTAAGAGGAAAGTAAAATAAACACACCAGAATTATTTGATACAGAAGTTAATAAATGAATCCAAACAAGACCTAAGAATAATACTGACTTAATTAATTCTTCTAATGGAGCAGATAGAACCTGTGGGTAACTTTTCCAGGTAGGGGCTCAAGACACAGTCCTCCCACTAAATGGCAATGTGGCAGAAGCCCTCGTGTGTGATTCTCGGTGGAATCTGGGTAGCAATATGCCCCCAAGATGTCTTGCAGAGCTTTGTTCGCTCTGGGGGAGGAGATGTGGCAGTGGCTGAATGATGGTAGAAGATGGAATTTTATAGTTCGTGTGCAGTGAAGTGGAAGAGAGGGTCCCGGTAAGGCAGGCTATATGGAAATACTTCATATGTATGATGTTTGGTGGTTGCAAACACAGTTAAAATAAACAGATGCTGTTGCAGGGACCAACATTCTCTCTCGAGGGAATTCCCTCCTCTTTATTCTCCCTCTTCCCTTCTCGCTTCCTCCCTGGGAATCTTGGGTTCTTTTCTACATTGTGGCTAAGAACGGGAGATAAGAAGTGTTCCTGGTCCAGCTTCACATACTGCCAAGTGCTTAGAAAGCTCTTGGGAAAAAGAGATGTACTTTTGTATTATCTCAAGCTGAAAAAGGGGAAACGAATGTCATCTGTCACGTTTGGGGCAAGTAGTCCAACCACAAGGACATGTGCAGCCAAGCACTGCTGGAGTGATGTGGGTAGATGCCTAAGTGTCCAGAAGAGATGGGATTTCAGGCCTTCTTTCTCTTCAGGATTTCCTTTAGGCAGAATTAAGGACTAATGGGGCTCCAGGTGTTGTAAATCTTCCCTTTGTGTTAGCCCTCCCTAAGCACTGCGGAAGGTATAGCGGCGCCCCAGCACGGTCATGAGTCTGAGTCTGTGTGTACGTAGCCAGGATGATGCATTCGGTTCCACACTGTGAAACTGTGCTGCACTAGCCAGTCGGAAAAAAGGTTAAAAAACTAAGAATGAAATAACTTGGAACTCCGTAGCTCTGGAAGCTAGAGAAGTGGCTTTTCTTGTACGACAACTCATTTGGATCCAGATCAGTACTAATGGTTATTCCTCACATTTCACATGCAAGTGGTGTCAAACAGCATTTGCTAGCCTACTAGGTTTCTGAGGCTCCTGTATGACAGTTTTGCCTACGTTATTTTACTTTCTTATCTTACTTTACCTTCTATTAGTTTAGAGGAGGAGACTGGGTTGGTAAATTGCCATTGCTTCTCAGTTTCTCATAGGTCTAAAAAGTGAAGGCTGAAAACATTTTTGTACAGCATTGTTACTGTATTAACGAGTATGAATTGTGGAAAGTGAATTTACAAGAAGTAACTTCCTCTCAAATTAAATGCTTTCTTTTATTTAACTGTTGTGGTTAGTGTATTTTTACTGTTTTATTTCCTTTAAAAGTATTAGCTTCCAGGAAGATTTCAGACAAAGTTAATATTAATGAATAATTTTAAAAGAAAAGCTTAATTATTTATAACACCTCAGAAAGTCAGTAATGCTTTGGAACAAAAATGGCAGTTTCCTGAAACAAGGTTGCTGGAGTAAGGTTCTTCAATCAGTGATTTCCAGCAGTATCCAGGAAAACAATTTAGCAGAGTGTTATGTTCAACATCTGGCAGTCTCATTTTTAAAACCTCTGTTCTTTCGGTTTCTGTGCTTTCTTAAAAAAATGCTTCTGTTTTAAGCAGAGAGATGTTCTCGACTGGAGAAGAGAAAGAAAAATTGTTACATTTCTGTTTGATTCCACGTGTTCTGATGATTTGTTTTTAATTACTATGATGTTATTTTTAGCTACATTCATCCTTGCACTTTTCCTTATTTAAACTTCCTTTTCACATGATTCTGATTTTATCTGGAATTTTTTGTAGCCTATTCTGCCTTCAGTATTCAGACCCAAATTGAAGGGGAAAAGTTTAATGTTTTTAGTATTTTTGCATTCACCAATACCAGTTTAGCTCGACTCTTCCAACTGTTAAAAGCTTATTTTTGTTTATTAATGTGTACAGACAGAAGACCTAGTTAAGATTAAAGTCTTGGTATATGTCCTGCATATTAAACAATTGTACTGGCAATGGTTTGTTTGGGTTTTTTTACCTGAAAAATGTCAGGAGAGAGGAAAGAGGGAGTTTTTTCAAAGTGTGTGGATTCATTTAACTGGTCTTTTCTAAAGTTTGGGAGCAGCAGATTAATCTCAGAACTATGAATTTAAGAAAAATCATGTTCTCTATGTCGCTGGAGTTTCTGCTGACCCATCAGCCCCTTGGGCTTCTGCTTCCCGGGGAGCTGCTGGGACAGTGGAGGGCGGCGTGTCTCAGCCTCCACACACGGAGACATATGGTGTGTGGGACATCATCAAAATACATGAGAAGTGACTGAAATTTCCAACACCTGTCTTCTGTTGTGCATCCTTGTAATTTCAGTTATGGTATTTTTGTCAATGATGATTTTTTGAAGAAAATATTCCTGGGGATTAAATCAGACAGTTATTTATGAAAGAAAACTAGAAAAAAACCCAGATTTTGCTATTGGCTACTATAATAAATACGCTACTTTCTGTTCTCACGCAAGTGGATTACAAGGTTTGAAATGAGGACCTTTAGTCACGGCTCTCTCTTGACTGAGTTAATGGGATAGTGGGAGAAGTAACAAAAGGAATTTTGTTGGTGTTTGTGCCAAAAACACAGCTATTTATAAAGTTGCATTTGAATGTGCATTGGATTTCCCAGATTCTCCTCCTGTTTTTGAGGAGAGGCACCAGATTAGAGCTGTGGTTTTATGCAGGATAGTCAAATATATGAATTTGACACATCATCTTAACGACTGGACTGGGTGAGTCTTTTTTCTTTTATATTAGGACTGTGTTTCATGTCTGATGTTGCAGAAATACCCTTGTGCAATCTATGTTAATTAATTTATAAGGCAAAAGAAATAACTTTGTCGCCCTTACAAGTTGAATGGTTTGCGGCCAGGTTCACACTGAAGTGAACAAAAGCGTGAACAGCAGTGAGTGTTCCTTGCCTTGTAATTCACTGCACCTTCCTTAAGGCCATGTATTTTGTAGCACACCCTTTTCCTCAGCTTGTGCTTAGCAGAGATGCGTGTCGAGGAGATTGATGGACTCAAGCCCTGAATCATTGAAATCTGCGATGCCTGAGAGATCTGGAGTATGCGTCGGACAACTGATAGTGGTACCCAATTCTGAACAGTGCTTGCTAGAGGTGTCTGCTGGTCTTTAAGACCTTTTTGTGTGTATGGATGTGGCTAGTTTGCTGTTAGGAGCATGTGGAAATTAGTATTTTTTTTTTCCAGGCATCTCGGGCTATGTATGTAATGCAGAGCGCATTTCAGTCAGATTTCTTACAACATTAGCTTATTCACATTCCTGATATATACATGGCGGGGGGAGGGTGTCTTTGTTACGTTCTTCTCATCTGAGGACAGATGAAAGTTGTCTAGTCTTTGCTCTAAGTTAGAGGAGCCTGAAGGCCTTTTGCTGAACATCTGCTTGGCTGTAGCTCCGTTGGCCATGAGGGCGGTTAAATCTGAGAATGGGTGTAAAATTCTGGTTCGGTTGTGCCTGGCAGCGAGTAGCACCCGGGCTCCTGTGCCAGCTGTGCCACATCTGGGGAGGGACTCCTGCCTCAATGGAGTGCCTGGGCTGCTGTTCCTGCCAGCTTTCCAGCTGCCTTGAGCCGCTGGAGCAGCGCAGAGCAGCTGGAGTGGGATGTGGGATCAGCGATGGAAGTCTCTGAAGTCTTGTTTGGTCTTCATCTAGAGCCCTTGCAAATTCCGTAATGCGCGTCAGGAGTAAATAATGTCACGCAAGAGAGGTTTAGTGCTAACCGTGGCGCTGAGCCTTGGAACAACTTTGTTAGGAGACGCGTGTGACTGAAAACTGCACGGCCTAACCGCAACGCTTCGGTTTCGCTGCAAACCGATTGAGGCGGCTGTTGAGATCTGAAAAATCTCTTGGGCGTTTGTTGGTGGTTCGAGCTGTTTTGGGGTGTGTTTTGGTGGTGGGTTTTTTTAGTATTGCCGCTTATTTTCCTCTCTGCTGACGCCTAATGGGAGCCGGTGGAGGGATCGCGGCGCGGTCCCTGCCGCCGCCAGCCCCGCTAGATGGCGGCCGCTCCTTCCCTCCCGCCGCGGCGGCTCCGGCTGCCGGAGAGGCGGGACGGGGCGGGGGACACCGGCACCGGCCCCCGGCCCCAGCGCCGTCACCCGCGACCCTGGGCCCGCTCGGGAGGTCGGGCACGGCCCCGGCCCCGGCCCCTGTGAGCGAAGGGTGGGTTTCTGCATCCTCCGCGTTTTGTGACACGCCGACCCCCTACGAACTTAACACGCGTGTGTAATCACAACGGTGCTCGTATTTTTTAATGATTTACGTAATTGCTAAGCTTCTGATCACTCTCATTTGTGAGGATTTTAGAAGGTGAAGGTGGAATGTAGCCTTTCATTGCTGAAACAGGAATTTTCTCCGTATCTTCCAAGAAAAAGGAAGTTTTATAATAACTGGATTAACACCTAAATGGCTTGTTAGCCATTTTGATGGTTTGGCCACTAGAAAAGAGAAGTGGAAGAGATGCTTCTTATTTATTTGGGGCTTTTTTTTTTTTCCCCCACTCTATTTTTTTTAATTCAGTGTAAGAGAGATAGGTGAATTTGTCACTGTTTTTTTGGGGGATGTTTTGTAGCAGTTTTGAAGAATGCAAAACTTTGTGCAAGTTTTTTTGGGTGGTTTGGGGGGGAGAGTGAGGGTGGTTTTTTTTAATGTAAAATACCTGTTTATGTGCATTAAGTAGGTCATTTTTTGGAAGACCAGTTGCTGAGGATATCAGGGTTCCTGCTGCTAAAACAACTTCATGTTCTGTTAAAGTAATTTTTAGCCTGATCGTGCAAACACACTTGATGAGTGCAAATTCTTCCAGATGCACGGAACAGCCAGTACTCTGAACAGCGTGATATTATCTTTAGTACTTGTTTTGCACTGACAGATTGTTAGCATTCAGCTTTCTTTACTTTTAAAGACTATTCTGACCCTAATTAATTGAAAATTAATACAGAAACATTTGTGGAGGAATATTTTTGAAAACATATGTTTTTCCTATGTGCACATACATAATGTAATTGATTAGGTTGGGGGAAAAAGTGCAAAAGCAGAAAACAATAGACAAGACTGTTTGGTAATGTGATTGGGTTTTGAATAAAATACACCAGCAAAAGTATTTAGCTGTTTTACAACAAAACTTCTTTGCTCAATGTTGTCAGGGCTTCACATAACTGAAAACATGAACGTGGATTTGATGTCTTTGAAAAATGTCAAGTCCAAAAGAAGGATGCATTTTAGAGATGCAACCACCACTTAAATGTTTGGGCATGTGAAAGCTTCCTTTTAGCTATTTTTTGTTTTATAAATTTTAATATCTTTCATTTTTCTCTGTTTGTAAAAAGCCTGTTAGAAGCAGGTGTGTTATCTGTTTTTCATCTGCTTCATCCTACTCTGTTCCACAAACTTTGATGTGTTTCGTGTGGTTTTATTGGATGTGAACTTAACAGAGGTCTTATTTACCTCATTGTTTGTGCATCTTCAAGACGGATGACACCGGTTCAGTTCTAAAGTTATCGTTTACCAGCTGCTAAAAAAACATGCTACTTTAGTTTGTTTTGCAGGTGATTTTCTGTATTTCAGTATAGTCGTAAAGCAAAGAAGATGGAAAAGCTGCAAGTCTAGTGATCCTTGTAGTTCTCTAGTCTCGTGGGCTCTAATAATCCGGGAGAGATTATCTGCTTTTTTGATTTCCCCCTTCCTAAGTGTGTCAATTTTGGCTGAAACTCAATATTTATCATACGTATATTGAAAATGTGAACAGTATTAGAAGTTTTAACGCAGGTTTCCCAATAGTATCTTGGGCCCTTGCAGAAAGTTAACTTCAGCAGAACTCAGCCCTAGGGCTCCGTCGATGCTGCGGTTAGTCTGTAGGAATTATTTGCAAATACTTCAGTGTTATCCTGAAGTCAGTCAAAACAGTATTCGAAGTTGACAATATTCAACTAGATCATTTGGCAGAGCTGTTTTAATGGGATCTCCTAGATGCTTTATGGGATAACCCCTTTGTTTCTCCATTGCGTTCCTAACCAACCAGGCAAGATGCATATATCCCCAGGGAGATCTGCTGTGAATAATTTCACCATGGCAAGGTTTGTAGGATGTGGTAATATCTTTGATTCAGAGAAATTACATCCAATCAACAACGCAAGCCTTTTCTAGTTGCAAAATCGAAAAAACACATTTCAAGCTACAAACACGCTGAGAACAGTCACTCAGAATTTTAATTGAAAACTGTCAGTCGGCAAGGAAAAGGTGGGTGGTATTTGTGAAGCAGAATGAATGTCAGCAAGGGCAGAGGTGCTGCATTGTATTGCCTGTGTTAGCATCAGGATATGCATCTGTAAATGATTGCTGCTGTCAACAACAAAGTGGAGGATGAGTGTGGTTGCTGTTTTTAATGATGGACAGATTAAATTATAATATCAAACAGCAGTATATGCATACACGTAATGTGTGTATACAAGTAATGTCCCCAAGTAATGGGGAAGTAAAAGAGGAGTCTGTGGAGTTGAGGAAGAGATGTTCTGTCTTGGGAGTCAGAGCTCAGGTTTTCTAATTTCAGCTGTGTAAAAAGTAGTCTAAACTGTCCAGAATTTGTGAAGACAGGGCACATGCCGACCATTACTTATTCAGCCATCCATCTGTCTGTTTCTGTTGACTATGCACGGAGGCAAAGGATGATTTAATTTTTAATTACAGTATTAGAAGAGTTGAATACCATCCTAGGTACGAAGGGCAGATGGCTTTTCTGAAAAGTATCTGTGCTGTGGTCAGCTAGGGTACTGGAAGACTGCAAATACATTCCCTGCTACTTCTAAAAGAAAATATACCATGCATTTAGTGTTGATGATATCCAGAACATGAGCATCCCAAGAGGTCAAAATTAATATGCATGGATGTGTACCCTGAATGCTTTCTTAGTTTCAGATACTTGGGTTTCACCAAGTTTGATAGTCAGCAAGAGCACCAGGCAGCTATAACTCCTTGTTAATAAAGATTTTTGTTGGTGAATTTCCTTAAAACTTTGGTGTTTGTCCATGTTCTTTTTATTTTTTTGGTTAAGAAAAAATTCCTTTTAGGGGTCAGTAACCAGTTATGCTTTTGTGGTTGTGTGAACTTGATAGTTGAATGACCCAGTGGAACAACCTAGTGGAACAGTGGATGCTGCGCAATTACAACTTTCTTCCGTGCCCTATCACTGCAGAGTGGAAGTTCATGGTTTAAAATGTCTGGGGTATGTGACTGGCAATAGGGTCTGTGAGAGGAATCCAGTAGCCTGGTGATTTGTCCCAGTCTTTTGATACTTATACTAAATTATGATTAGAGTATCTTTAACCATGTGGCATCAAGCAGCTCCTTCATTGCCACACTACTACCCGTTGCAACTTACAGCTCCTTCCTGCTGTTATTTCCAGTTCATTCTGTTCTTCCCATTAAACAGTTACAATTCTAGTAAGCATTAGCACATTGCAAGTTCCCTTTTTCATTAGGCCATTCCTTGTCTTCTACTTTATATGTGAAGCACGGGCAACAGTTAACCAGCCTCAGCTGTATAGCCTGTTTAAGCAGTGTAGTCCGAGTTTAAAGCTAGTTGTGCCCAGCTGTGTCCGTAGTCTCACTTCTCCGTCCTAATTCGTCACTTCCAGTTAATTCCACCGGCTGAGTTGTCAGGTATTTTAATTTTTTATTACAGATGTGTAACTTCGTCCCTCAGCTCTTCGTCCTTCAGCACCGAGGCACTCTGGGCCTTCTGCTCCGCATTCCGCAGGAGCTCCTTGCTGATCCCCAGCCCACTCTGCCTGAGGTGCCAATACCGTCCCCACAGCACGTTCGCCTGGCTCCGCTGGCCGTGGCGTGGGGCTAGGGAACGCAGCGGCTTTCGTGCAGCCACACCACGTGCCAGCCGTGCTTCCGTCAGCAGCGGTGAGAGCCCTGGCGGCGTCGGGCTGTGGTGTTCCCAGGGGAGAGGTGGCTTTGAATGGGAGCTTTGAACCAACCACAGTGTCCTGGCACCACTGTTTCCCCACCCAGGGCACGTCCTCTAGATCCACGGTCCCCAGCTCATAGGTTAAATGTGAGGAGAGGCTCAGGCGTCGGCGGGAGGCAGAGCCCAGCAGTGCGAGGGGTGGCTGTTCTCAGCTGGCAGCGCCCGGTGCTCCTGGGGGATGAGGTGGCACTTCCAAGCCGGGCTGACGTGTCCTTGTGTAAATAGTGCCGGTTAGTGGTGCTGCAACGGGGAATGATTTATGAAGAGCGAGTGTCTGCAGTTTTTAATAAAGTGTTTGAAGAGATCTGCACAGACCCAGATTTTTAAGGCTCTCTGTTCCAATTTTAAATGTTGCAGTCCCTCTAATTTTGGATTATTTTGACTAGGCACAGCTGTTAAGCCTTTATCTCCTCTTCTGCCTCTTCTCTCCCTGAAGAACATAAGCCTCTAAAAGTCCACAGTTATCTGTCTTACTGTGAGCCTTGCTGGCTATCACATATTTAATGAAGGCTATTAACTACCTGGTGATTAAGTTGAAAGAAAGAAAGGAGAGTAACTTGAAATAGGACAATGACTAAAAAGACAGACAATACCTAGCTTGTATCAGAAGATTTAAAAAACACACTTTTTCAAAATAATGTGCCTTAAAATATGCATTTATTGAGAAATTCTTTAACCTGATTTGTTTTGGGAACCACATCTGAAAGCCTTACAAAAAGCTTTTACAGGCGTCTCTTCAGAAGGCGTTTTACTTAAGTTGCTTAAACTGCCTTGCCTGTTACAGTTACCTGCCTTCCCTGCACATTGAGCCTTGAAGGAATAAGCTGACCCCACCTTTTTAACAACTGACCAGTTAAGTCACTAAGAACAGAAATGTTTTTCCAGTTTTGTTAGTGTTACTAAAATATCTCCCTGTTACTAATTTCACTTCCTCAGGTAGAATACGGAGTATTTTCTACATCTGAGTGTCTTTTGCAAAATGTCATAGAAGACCAGCTCAGGGATAAACAACAGAAAAACAAACTGTATCACAAAATACAACGCATGGCGTTAAACAAGCCATAGAAAACAGTGGGATGACAAATTTCCCAGTTCATAATGAGTTAAGTACATTAATAAAATCATGTTATTTTTGGGACCTGTTTTTTGCTTTTAAAGTCTGATGGTAATTTTCCAGTAGTCTAGTTTTAATGAAACATTTACTCATGTAAATGAGGGTTTCGGTTTGTTTGTGTTGACATTATTATTTATTTTTGTAGAGAAAAATCCCCCCTTTCTGTATCATCTACTTTCAGAAATCTTTTGGAATGTACTGAGGAAATGTCATCCTTCCTTTAACATTCATGTTTTGTTTGGGTTTTTTCTTTCATTTTAGTTTCTATGAAGTAGTGTAAACTCTAGCTTAATTTGATCTGGCATTCCCGCAGTTGAACATTTCTTAGTATCTTGTATTGTGGCCCATCTGGGTTGTCATAGAAACCGGAGACCTCCATCCTCCTCCTTGTTGTTGGAAATGGAACGCAAACAGGGCATCAAAGTGACATTTTTCTAGTACAAGTGAGAGCCCTGCGAAGAGCCAAACAGAAAGGTTTCTTATTGGTTTTATGCTCTTGTGGCCTGTTGTAGCAGTTGTTATAGTACACCCTGTTTTCTCTTGAATATCTGGCAGCTGGGTGATAGAAAAAATGTGAGCATCATGAAAAAGCCAAGCTTGTGTGGTTAATCTTGTCCGCAGCTTTTTCCTCTCTATCTTTTCTTGATGTATTTGTCTTGGATCGGGCTGCTAACTAGTAAGGAGGTGTAGAGCATGTTACTGCAAACCATTTGCGCTGCAAGTGGCTGAAAGAACCAATTATGTAGCACGTACGTGTGGCTTAACATTTTTCTGCGCTGATCCTCTATCCTCTTACACGAAAAAACAGCCAAATAATTCTGGCAAACATGTTAAAAGTTTTCACTTGCAAAACAGTCGAAATGCCAAGTGATCATTCTTCAAAACTGTATGGATTTAACAGATATAATTGCAAAATCATACACCGTGTCCCTTCCCCCACGTACGCTCCAGCTGTGTACTCAGCAGTTCTGCCGGCGTGCTGGTGAATGGTCGTGTCTCCTCCCCAGGACAAAGAACCTTTGAAATCGCCGCTGAATACTAACCAACGCAGCCAATAGTGGATTTCCAAAATAGGTTGTGAAATTATTTTCTAAATAGCGACTTGCTCATCAACCGAGAGACAGGCTCCGTCAGCACAAAGGGGGCACAGGAACAGTTTGGTTTTGTGTGTGGGAGAAAAATCTTAGTACAGTCTGTTCATGCTGAGCGTGCTGTTGCTGGCCTAAAAGCAGCTGCCTCTATAGCCTCTGCTGCTGGTGCGGTTTCTCGAGCTATGTGGGTCATTGGGCGGGCTTCTGATCTTTGTTAAATTAAGGAAATCAGTTTCTGCCCCTGATGCAAAAGACGGATCCTCCGGTTTGGAGAGCTGTACACAGTGCGAGGATCTGCGCTGAAAGTGTTAAAGGCTCGGAGCAAAAACTCGCTCTTCCGTCATGGCTCTGGTAAACTGGAAGAGGAAGACGAGGAATGTGGAGGCAGAATGCTACAATCCTGCGTTATTTGTCTAGCTCGTAGTAAATGCATTTGAAATGCAGAGCAGGAAAAGGCCACTGAATTATTATTACTATTTACATAGTACTAGTATGTGTTAAATATTTCAAAAGATTTTTGCATACTAGGTTTTTGGGCTGCAGAGCATACAAGCTAATTGTGCAGCCTACCATCGGGAAAACAAAAGGGAAAAACAATTAAGTGTGTGGGTCTGCGAGGTTAAATCGAGCATGGTTTACTGGCCCGATTTTTGCATATGCGTATATGAGGAGGTATGGACTTTCTTTCTTCAATGAGATAGTTCTTTCTTTCATTGAAAAAAATCTCAAAGTATGCCCTGCACTACTTGTGACACCTTGGACATGCCTCTGGGCATAGGCCTGAGAAGGGACTTTAAAAGGAACTTGTGTGACTGGAAGTAAGCCCTTTTTTCCATGTCAGTCTGATAAAATACAATGCTTTCTCCTGCAGGCCTTGCCTGCCTGTGAGGAAGGACTGATTTTCGCTTGTCAGACTTCACTACTTTTTGGTTCAGCTTTACATTGTCTGTGAGTGCCCTTTGCTTGCATGAACCTGTTTCTTCTTACTTGTTTCTGTGTTTCCTGATGGTTTTTTCTTCGGAGCTTGTTTTTTGTTTTCTTCTGAGCTTCCTTGCAATCGGTGACAGCTTGACTGTGTTCCTATGCAGACTGACAAACGTGTTTTGGATTAAGTGTGGTTTTGATACAAACATATTTACATGATCCTCCGAATAATTACCATGAAAATCCTACTCTGCTCGTCATGAATACTGCCTGTACAGTGTGAAGTCAAGTATTTCTGTTTACATGTTAAACTCTTTATATTGGGGTTTTTTGCATTTCTGCAACACCTATCACACATTGACATTTTTATTACAATTGGTTAATATTTTTTCAGCCTTTTGTCATGATGTTTCTTTTTTTAAAGTAAAGTTAGATCACTAGTTACTCTCAGGCCCTTGCATGTATTTAGTGAGACAAGTCTGTGGGTGTGTAGTATAGAGCTTTTAAAAGTCTCTTTCCTCTGCTTACATCCTGCCCCAACTCCAGATGAAGTACAATACAGGGTAGTTTTATCAAAACAAACAAATAAAATGCCCTATTTTCTTGAATGTGTGCCCTGTTGTATTTGTTAGAAAACAGAAGGAAACCCTGAAGCTTTTTTCCCCAAAGCACCCCTGCATTTCAGTGTCAGTTTGGTTTATTCAGAGGTAATACGAGGGAAAATGTTATCTCAGCTGCTTCTTTCCTTTAATGGCTCCCCTCCTTCAGAGCCCACAGAACCAGCTCCATAATGTTGAAGCTTCCCTTCTGCTTCTCATTTTGTGGAGGTTATCTGAGAAAGAGGGTTATGTGAGGGTTTATTTTTATGGACTGGAATTAAAAAAGGTATGCATTATGTGTAGGAAACTTTAATTAGACTCTGGTTGCAAAGACAGCACAGCTTTAAGGTAGTTCTCCAGGTTAATAATAGAGCTTGAGATCCGGGTATGAGTAAAGTTACCAGACCCGAGGACACAAAGCAAGATGGCTTGCTGTAACAGCCTGTGTTTCAGTTGCTAGGTTTCTGTAATCTTTCAGCCTTTCTCAACAGCGCAACATGTGTTTCCTTTTTAAAAAAAAAAAAAAAAAAAGAAAAATCCATCAGTGCGAAACCATGGGGAGGAAAACTACTCTTTTGTGATTTACAGCTCTTAGAGACCAGTGTGATAGGTGTATGTAGAGATACCCGAGAGAGACCCGCTGATGCTGTTTTTAGAAGTCTGTGCATTCTGAGCTAATGCTTCCAAACATATTCACAGCTGAACTGTCACACAAGAAATGCTGAGTGAGGCCCAATGAAATTATACTTCTGAGTTTCACTAAGGCTGTCTGATACCTCTGAGTGCAGGTTTAGCTGGTCAGACCGGTTTGTCACGTGAAATGTGTTCATCTGGCAACATATTGCGTGTTCTCAGCAATAAGTAGCAAATCAAGCATATGGTCTCAAAAAAGAACTAGCATTTCATTATGTGATGAAAATATACAGTAGTTTTTGTTTAATCCTTTTTACAAAAAAAAGTTAGTTTGCTGTTTAAATCTAATACGGGCCTGCAAAGGCAAAGAGGAAATCTTGATCTCCCCCTAAAAAATCTTGGTCTCCCCCTAAAAACACACTTATTATATATGTTTAGTATTGCATAAAGAGGAATTATGAGAGAGCTTAATTTCTGTTTCTTACCTTTCTTTGACAGAGAGCTCCTTGGAGAATTACAGAAATTCATCAAAGCCTTCTTCAGAGTTCATATTACATGTGTACCATTTACCGTCTGTCTTTGAAAGTTTGAACAAAATGCTATTAACAAAAATACTTCCCCCAAAAAACAAAATGCAGAGAGTTTTAGCCAGTTGCACGAAGACTGTTTTCCCCCTATTTGAAATGGGGTTCTCACATTTGTATTTGTGATAACAAGACTCCCTCAGGCTTCAAGGATTATTACAACAACAGTATAAAAAGCCTCATCTTTTCTGTTCCAGGAGTCCTTCACCAGGCTGCGTATTTCTATGTGTGTTAGGTTAAAAGATCTATTCACCCACCTCATGAACCCCCAAAACCCTCAAGAGATCTTCTTTATTGACGTAATAAAGAAGGAAAGTACTTGCATTATTTTTGACAGGTCTTCTGTAATAACAGAATGATGAGCCAGTGTTGAGCAAAATTTTTCCTTCTGAAATATTTTCTAAGAGCTATTGGGAAAAGAACAAACGTTACCGAAAAGTTTTGAAGAGGCACATTTCTTGGGTGATGAGTTAAAAAAAGGTCCCATCAACTGCAATGTTGCATCCTTCAGAGGTGAGCTTGGCCCACTTGTCAGAAAACAGTATTCCAAATGGTGTTAGTAGTGATGGCTGACTGCTCGAGGAAGCGAAAGCACCTCTGCAATGCTTTATTCTGAAAGCACTTTCAACACTTGATGCTTACAGCCAGGAATTTTGGAGCTTTCAGTCATGATTCTAGTACGTACTCCAAAAAAGATAGGAGAGCAAGTTATAGAGGCATTAAGTACAATTCATGTGTACATAAATACAAAATTCTTTTTTGCAGAAGTAAGAGCTAAGTGCGGCACAAAAATGTAGTTCTGCCTTCCTTCATGGTGCTATCCTGACTGTCCTGACAAATTTCAATCCCAGCTCAAACAAGGTTTTGTTGCATTACAGCATTGAGGCACTATGGATAGATTTTTACAGAACAAGAGCTGTAGATGGTTTAGGTAATTTTATTCAATGTCCTGATTATGTTTGTTTCAAATTTATTAGGTTTGAGTGAACATCATCTTTAGTAGAGAAATTGTATCTGACAAATTCATCTTGTGTCTTAGTTGATATCAAATGCATCCCAACAACAGCATTCGTCGTTCATCCAAGGAGTTATTGTTACAAAAATACTTGTGTTTGCACTTTGAGCAAGCCTGTCTTAGAGGAAAGAACTAACTGTCCTCTGACTACTCAGCTCTCCCGAGGCAAAATCAGCAGCTTAACATGGAATCGCTGTGTTCAGTCACATCCATGAATTCTGGATTTATGTCGTGTATTACAGGTTTAGATGGCACAAGTTAAATTGTATCAAAGACTGAATTGGCGTCTTTAGATTAAATTTCGTACGATTTTGGAAAGGAGGCCCAAAATCTATTGAAAAATTTCTTAAATATATAAAGTGAGTCTTATGTTAAGAGCCTCTAATGATCAGTCTGAAAATCAAGTCTCGGTTTCAGTGGCGGTGTTTAACTTTCTGTTAGAGGAGAAGGGCTGCCTCTGCTTCCTTTGTACTTGAGGGGATCTTTGACAACATTCACCAGAACTCTGAAATAAAATTCCTGTACCATTCTGACCAAGAACAGTACTGGATTCGTTGTTTGGCTTGTAGCACAAACATTTTGTTTCAGACACTCAAAGTTACCAATACTTAGAAAAGAGCAGATCACTTCAAAGTATTAGCTGAATGTTGGGAAACTTTCCATAGCAGAGAAGTTATATTTATTTATGGAGATGCATGCAGATGCGAGTATCACAATACGTTAAACAACAGGAGAGGGATGGGAAAGGATAATGGAGGTAATAGCAAAAAGAGTATCACCATCACTCACTTATATAGGCCAGTTCCGTATGCAACTTTATGTTTGAAGTCATTTGAAACAGGTAAAAATTCCAATAGATAGTTTAAAATGTCATTTGAAAGTGCAGATTTTGCAGTGTTTCATTTATTTTTTAAATAATTTGGATTCTGTTCCAGATTGTTTATAATCCCTCCTTCCAAATTTGTTTCCCTTTTATCTGTGTAAGCATGTGCCGGCACTGTTGCTCAGTATACACAACTGCTAATCTACCTTCATACACAAGGAAAATAGCATTCCTGGCTCAGAGTTTAAAACTCCTATAGAATACATTATTAATCGAAGAAGTCTCTCTTTTTAGAAAAGCCTATCATTTATGTGGTCGCCGTTGAGAAGGTTATAGATAAATACAATGCTGTTTGTTAACAGTATGGTCTTCAGAACACACAACAAACAACCCCAGATACTGAAAGCACATTAAAAAAAGATTTAAATTTCAAAAGTAATTTTCCTTCTCCATACCCTGGTTGCATACACTAACATGATCTAATTATAATGTAACGACAACTTCTTTTCTATTGCCCTGCATGCTTTAATGCTCTAAATGCATTTCTCTTGGCAGGTTTCTACAGTGAGGGGAAAGCATAGTAACTATTCAGTTCCCTATGGCGAGTAATTCCCTAGTTCTGCATTTGGCTTTCAAATGCTAGATCATGTATCTATGAAGTGGAAGGAGTAGAGTTGTGAGGGAAGTGGGTAGGGTGAGGCTGGTGTCCATCTGTGTATAATTTAGCTGAATATGACGGCAGCTCAGTAACCGAGCTTCAGCCCGGCTTCTGCTCAGCCTGCAGTGCCGAAGCGTTCCTTTAGTTACACGTGCTGGTCTTGCAGACTCTGCTGAGCCTTATCAAACACAGCCAGTTGGTGCTGCTGGTACGAAAGCACAGGGGAGCTCTCATGTGGAAGGTTAATGGAGTGTAATTAGAAAGAAAAATGAACTGCTCAACCACTCTATCTCACTCTACCTGCACTGAGAGTGACAAGTGCTCTGATCTTTTATAAACCCTAGAGCAGAGGTTTAACAGTCTAAAATTATGACAGTATAACTGTCAAACAAGCAAGCACACTGTGAAGAGGTAGTATGAACTTAGGATACGAATGTTTACATTCCCTTATGTGGTCTCTCTTAGTACTTTTTTTCCATGCTGGATGTCATCCATATTGATATAATAGGTCTGAAATGCATTTTCCTGTGAAGTGTCCATCAAAGCCAGAAAGGTCATTGTGTTCCATGTGAGGCTTCTTCATGTCTGCGCCTCACGTAACTGTTACCTTGCAGGATGAAGTGATGACACCATCCTGAGGCATTTTGATACCAAGGAATTAAGCTTTTGTAGAGAAGAGTTCTGGTAGGAGCAAGAACAGCTACTGGGGTTTACGTTCCTGGGAGTAACCAGAATTTGAGATTGGATACTAATGCCTGATCCTGTTAATTAAATTATGTACTGTGTATATCTGTTGAAAACTATCATGTTCATAAAAAGCTTTTTGTTTTTCATCTAGTGCACAGATATTACTTTTTTTCTTTAAAAGAATGCCGATAAACTTCAGTTCTGAAACTGCATCTAGGAAGTGGAGGGAAGACACTACACATCAAATCCAAAAAGGACAAGGAGATTAACCATTTTAACTTCATGCATGTTACAGGCCGTTATATTCTACCCTGGTACTCCTGAGTGACGTCTTCTGACTTCAAGGAGACTCGGATAGTTTGGTTATCGGGGTACTAACTTTTTGTCTTCCATGTCTTTGTGTTCCAGAAAACAGGTGGTGGATTGGGCTGCCAGTTATTCTGAAGGCCCTTGCAATGTCAGCAGGTTGATTAGGGGAAATTTGCCCAGCTAATCCTAGCAGGCAGTCCATATCCTGCATTGCAGTGGAAGGGAAAAAACCAACATCCCAGCAAGTCTGACCTGAGGAAATTTTTTTTCCCATTCCAAGTTTAAAATCAATAAGAATTTAAATATGTAAAGAAGGCATACAATAAAAGGCAGCAAAGGAAGAAGATAAGCTTACTTTGCTTAGCTTCTTTTGTCTAGCTGTGGCCAACATCTTGTGTTTCAGAGGAAGGTTAAAAAAACAACCTTGAGTATATCTGGTTGTACCTCTGGACATGTTTGTATTCTGAAGAGTGAGGCTGTCTTTATGCGGAGTTTCAGTGCTGGAGAAGCGTGCTGGGAACCGTGCTGGCACTTGCACTGTCCCTGGTAAGAGATGGGAATCAGCAGAGGTTTCCCATGTTCCAGGGCCCTCTCCCCCTCATGTGCACTGTACAATCTCCTCCAAAACTTAGACTAAGCATTACCTTTAGAAAGCTGTATAATCTTATCCTAAAGACTTCAAACCAGGGTAGGCCATTACCTCTCATATTAGGCTGTTGCAGCATTTAACCATCTCTGCATCTTATTTCAAGGTTGAATTTGTCTACCTTCAACTTGCAGGCACAGAATCATCATTTTACATTTCTCAGAGAAACTAAAAACCCTCCCATCATCAAATTTCTTTTCCGTGTATAAATATCTATACTCGGTGAGAAGTCGCCTCTCAGTAAACTGGACATGCTGAGCCCCAGTAAGCCCCACATAACGCAGCATTGTTTCTTGGGTCCTTGATTGGGTTTGTGGTTTTCCTTTGGACCGTCTGCAGTAGCTCTGCATCCCTTGTGAAAAAGGATGAAAAAGGGAAACACTACGTTCCATTCTTTTGGCAAAATGCCAGTACTTGGGTGTTTTTAAGAGAGGTGGAAGTTCACCAAATCTTCAGTTGAGTAGTTTTAGCCTTACTTAGTGAGGCACTTTTTACGCTGAGATAAACAAATGCAGGGGCAAAGTCCATTTAAATCGGGCAGCTAAGGAAGAACCATTGCTTTACTTTGCAGAGAGTCACTGTTGATTGATTCAGAAACCTTGATACAATTGAAGAACAGCAGTTTGGGTCTTCTGCAGTGATTTAATTTGATGTCTTCTCTGTGAAGCAGGCATTTTTCTTTCTTTGGACGGTGCTTGTTTAACTAAAGAGTACAGCAGGTATATTTAGCTGGACAGAATACCTGTATTGGATATACTGTTCAAATGACTAGGAAGAAGAGAAAATCTCTCATTTGAGTGAGATGAATCTGACTTTTTGCTGTGATAACTCATTCTGCCTATGAAGTAGGAATCAACGATGAATTCCTAGGTGAAGTTGTTAGTGACGGGTTTTAATTGAATTGACACTAAACAGTATTTGGTTGAGGACATAGATAGGGAAAAAGCCTGTCTGCTGCTGTTAGTTTGTGATGTGTGTAAAGCAACTGTGGAAATGAAATATTAGATGCTGTTAACAACATCAGAGTAATCAATAGGTGGTTGTACAATATAGTTTGAGCATCCAGAGCTTTCTGTTCACAAAAGAACGAGTTTGTGTTCTATGGTGAAATAAAACTAGTCGTCTTACTTGATACTTCTCATCACGCTTGAAGCACGTGAACATGAACTGTGTGTTTCCTTTCATGAGGAGAGGAGGTGTGATTCAGTCATGGGAATAGCTGTGGGATGCACAAGGATCCTGCTGAAGCTGATTCATTTTTATTCAGGAGACTGTGTTACTGTGTAGTAGTACACTGTAAAATTACTTGACGACTATCCTTTCCGCTTAGGTTATTCAAAAATATGAGGAGTTGCCAGATTAGAAAGTAGACTTTTATTTAGGTTGATAATTTGTAAAACGTGCAATAAGGTTACTAATTTTAAGTTGCTGTACTGTGCTTGCTTAATTCAGACACATTCAGTTTAAAGGTTGTCACGCTATGAGGTAAATCAGAGGTAGGAGAAGAGAAGCAGGAGGACTTCCCCTGGCAGAGGTGCTTTGCTTAGACAACTGGCTACCGTGTGTAGATGCAAATGGCTTTCCCATGGGCCGGTTGTTCCTGTGTGTTCTCCTGCATAGGAATACTAATCCACAGTATTTTTTGTGCTGAGATTTTACATCCCAAGCTTCGGTCCATTACAGATTTTGCAAGACCCCATTATAGGCTTCTGGAAAATTAGGTTCAGTCAGAGATCACAGAAACATACTTTACGTTGAAGTACAAAAGAACCTTTGTTTCATTTCTGTGCAATCCAGGTGGCTTTTTTTTTTTTCCTAAGGAGATTTTTTATTTCCCTGAAAGAGACAAACGGGCGTAGAACAATACAGAGATAGGCAAGATAAAATTAAAACGAGCACCTTTTCCGTGATAGTCAGCAGTTTAATTTTTTCATTTCTTCAGCCTTTTCATGTTGAGGTGATCCCCCCATCCTTTTATCAGTTTGTATTTGTACTCGGAAGAATTTCTGTGAAGCAGAAAAATCTAAACCAAAACAAACCTTGTCAAATTAAAAAAAAAAAATTAATTTCATTCCTTTCATTCCATTCCTCCTTAATTACATTCAAAGTACTACACTTAACTGTTTCTCCTGTTCTGTTTTGCCTGTTGTCATACACTTAATTCTCCATTCATTAATTGCTTCATTGTTTAATTATTGTAACTGTTCTTGCAAGTTTTGTTCCGTTAACATAAGTACTGAGGTAAGAAGGTAGATACTACATTTATTTAATATATAAGCTGCAGGAAAACGTTGTATGTGTGCTGCTCCTACTAGTTCAGTCTCTGTTCCCTACTTTGTGCAAGAGTAAAAATTCTGAAACGAGAAGACAGTGATGCATAAGGCATTTCACGGTACAACATTCACTTCCAAAAATTAATTGGTCTTGTGGTGCTGCAAATGGTAAAAGACACGGTACTGAAAATAAAGCAATCAAGAAGTCACGTAAAGCAGAATAGCACAGCAGCTGTTTTTGGTCATTTTCATTTATAATTCTAGCTCTATTTTTGAATAAAATAAAAAAATTATAAGCATTCTCCCCTGTTAAGAATGAAGGAATTAACACTATTTTCAGAACTTAAATAATTCAATTCTGAATGATTTCTAGCAACTTCAAGTAGTGTTTTTCTATCATAAATGAAAAATCCCACATTCTTTTTCAAAGTACATGTGTTCATGTGTGAACTGTGTATTTGTTTGAGAATCACACCTGTATTAATTATTTTAAATAGTCTAAAATATAATGAAGTGTAGTAAGTTTACCAGCATTTTTAAAGACAAAAATACTTTTTACGTCATGCCAATGCTATATAATAAAATTCATCTGACAAAAAGTCAAAATAGATTTATTTAAATTCTGGTTTATACAAGGTACCCTATGGTACACATAGCACATGGTCTTTCGGACAGTTACTGGAGTGTTGGCAATGCAGCCATAGACTGGCTTTGGTTAAGATATCTGTGTATTTAATGAAAGCTTAACAAAAAACAAAAAACAAACAAACAAAAAAATTTTAAACTATACAAATAAACTGTCCACATTTTAGTAATCATGCCCAGGGCCCAGTAAGGCATTAAATTGTGAGGTGGAGGTGGTCTCCCAGTCCCACTGCTACGTTCCCATTCAGCACACAAACAACCCTGCCCGGAGAGTCTTTTCTGACAGAAAGGTACAGGTGCCAGTTTGATCGCCTTCAAAAAGTGGGAAATTGTACCATGCTTTTTTTCTTGGAATAAAGTTCTTTCTAATTTAGTAGGTTTAGATTTTTTTGTTGTAAAAAAGGTCCGGGTATGACTGAAGCACAGCCAGAAATGCAAAGTTCCATAAAAATACAGGATAACCACAGAAATAGCTGACAATATTTCTGTAGTCCTTTGATGAATCTTTCAATGGAATTAAATTCAAGTTGTTTTGTACAACAGTTTTTTTCTCACTGGTGTAGATTCTGCGTCATCAATTTCTATAATTGGATTTCACTATTTTAAATTTTAGATACTATCTAAAAGGAGTAGATGAGTGTATGGTTATTGTCCTTGCTTGTAATCTTTCCACTCCCAGATTCCTCTCCCAAAATGCACCCTTTCTGCAGGTTAAAGACTAACTACGTCAGGGCTCTAAAATCTTTTAGCTTCTTTCTGCTACAGAAGTTTTGGTATCTTTCTGTTTTGTCAAAAAGCAGAGGTATTTCACTTCCCTTTGAGTAGCGGCAGGGGACGGGGCTGGCAAGGAGAGGGGAGGGAGGCTGGAAAGGAAGATTGCAGAGCAATGAAATTCCCTCCATCCCACTCCCAATTTGGAGCTTATTTGAGATCAGTACTTTCTCTTAACCATTTCAGTCTCAGCAGTTGGCAACTTTATATCCCGGAGGACGTGCCTTGGTCATTGGAGGGAACAGGTAACAGAGGATCCGTAATGGCTGACTCCCTGGGGCTGGTGGAGCAGGAAAGCGGGTCACTAACAGGCAGTTGAGCAATTCAGACCGCACCAGCTCTGGTTTTTTGATAGAAAAGAAGAGCATTGTATGGTTGTTCAGTACTTTACCTTTCTCTGTCGTTTTTAGAAGATTTTTATGGTTTAGTTTTTATTGATTTTTTTGAAGTTTAAAAACAGACCTTCCTTTAGATATGTATGCTTTTCTGAATGTGTTTCCTGGATGAAGAAGAAAATGTGTCACCCAATATAACAAAGGATCTAGTATTTAAAAAATTGCTGTACTCAGATAACTACTTTGCTATTGGCTGATAGATTAAAATGGAAATAATGCTTAGCTAATAATGTTATGCTTAAACTTTACTAAGCTTTACGTTTGCTCCAAGGACTTTTCTTACTTTATAGCAACATTATTAATGATAGTTGTTTATATGAGCACAGAGAAGAAGACACCTTTTGGCACAGATCTGTGGCCAACAGGACACACAGGCGCATTTTCTACTTAATCGAACCAAAATGCTGTCTAATGCTGTGTTAGGATCTGGCCTGTGGCATGAATGAGAAAGTGGTATTGCTGGATGTCACAATATTGATTATGATTATTACCTTTAAGAAAGGGCCATATAAGATGTCTAGGGTCTGTGAACTTAGTGGTGTGAGCGGTTCTTGATGAGATGAGCAATGGAGATGTCAAAGCAGGAAGAGCTGTGAGATTATGCAGTATGCTTATGGGCATTGTTCGACAAATGGGTTTTGAAGTAGTCTGATAGTAACCATTGCAGAGGGCTAGCAGTTACTTTTTGTATAGAATACAGTTTAGAAATAAGGATGTGACCATTAACGTCTTTCACTTCCTGGGTGTAGAGAGAGGACTGGCATTCGGCTTTGAGGACGATTCAGTAAACTTGAAAGGACAAATGCTTTTCATGCATTTGTAATATTGCAGGAAAAGCAACTATTTCAGGAATATGGGAAGGGTTAGGGCTTTCTGACGTGCAGAAAGCTATTATGTTGTGTTTATGATTGAGTTAATCGCAATTTAAAATTTTGAATCTGTCAGTAAGAATCTAATTAAATTAAATATTCTTAAATAAGAGTGTGATGAAAAATGTGAATGATTACATCTAAAGAATAAATAATAGTTCTTGTGGTACTTCTAGATAACCTCAGTCTCGCTGGCACCCAATCTCTAAGGCATGTAGCTAGGACTTTATACCAGCCTTGGCAAATTTCAGCCATACAGCTGGTACTCCCTGCAGCACGAACCACCTTCAGAATTGATGAAGAACAGTCAGACATCCAAAGAACAATTTTAAAATACAGTTTTAATGAAGTAACAAGTCTGACTGTGGACAAGAGTTTCTTTCACGCAGCCCTCCTCTTCAATCCCCAACAAAACGAGGCTGTGCTGACATTGCTGCAAACGGACACGTGCCGGGCTCTTGCGCGGCTGCCGAGCAGCGGTTCCAGCAGGATGCCGCGGAGGAGCCCTGCGGTGTCAGACCCACGGCGTGGGCTGAGGCCGTGCAGAGGAGGACACAGCGGAGGGGAGCGCTGAAAAAAGGCGAAGATCTGCTCTTAGTTCCCGTGTAGGTGCAACCCTGAGAGTAGCGTCTGGTTTTGCTAATTCAGCTAAGTAATTTTGGTATATGTTGTTCAGAGTTCCACTTGATAAGTACTAACAAACAGATAATCCCAGCAGTCTTGCAGATAGTAAAATGATTTCTGTAGTTTCGGCGTGGGATTTTTACCGACAGTTGGTAGAAGCAGCTTAATAAACTGCGTAAGCAATTGGCATACACTGCGAACTTCAGTTTTACTCCCTGAATCTTAAAAGCATTAGATGCTTCTTCCAATTTAATATCTGCATAATGGATATGGATGGCAGGATATGCTGCTGCCAGGCAGCTCTCAGCAGCCTCTAACTGGCTAGCGTAGACTTCCAGAGCAACGGCGTTTTTCCACTCACGTTATCCATCTTGTGCCAAATATGCTGAGCCTCAGTTTTTGCACAAGGCACTAATAAAAGTTGTGCTTCGGTCCTGTTTTTCCCCAGCTCTGCACACCGTGGTTCAGGCCCGGGGGTGGAACAGGCGGCGTGTGAACGCAATGTGACTCACCTCGCTCCTGCTCCCCTGCTCCCGTCCTCGCTCACCCTGCCGTAGCAGTATGGTAGAGGAGTCCTCCAGCCTGCCTCTCCCTCTCTCTCCTTTTGAATTTTTTTTTTTAATCCTTTCACTAATGTTCCTCCCATTGTAAAGAACAAGATGGAAATAAATTCTTGGGCCCTTGATGCTGATTTCCACCAGTTAGTGAATCAGTAGAAGAGCACCATTATCACTGAATTTCATACAGACAGCTGTGGAAGAAAAAACTCCCTTCCTGCTCATGCCGGGTACGATAATGCTTTAGCCTCCTGTGCAGTGTATGTTTAGTCCATTTTTTGGCAGGTAATCCGTAGGCATGTTGCATTATTTCCTCTCCTACTTTGTTCCGTTCTTCTCTGCTCCCCCTCAGGTTACTCTCTGGAAGTGTTTTTTCAGCTCTTGTATCTGCTTGCTGACATGGCACTTTGGTTTGCATGTGAACATGGTTGATCTTTTCAGAAAGCAATTTTAAATGATTGTTCAGTTTTTACGTGTACGAATGAGCTGATAGACACAGGCCATTTAAAACTATGTAAAATATCTGAACTAGAAGAATGCCTTCTACACTCCTATTATTTCCTCTGTGCTCTAGAAGGGAACAAACAATTTAAAGCTTTTAGGCTTTGACAGCTTTTAGCACTTTTCTGGATGCGGTGTAAAATAGCTCCTTCGTGCTGCTGTCCATTACCAACTCCCTGAATTTTCAGTGAGGTTGGGCATGTTTTTCTCTTGTCCTCGGAGCTGAGCATGCATCCCCAGCCAGGGCTGTGGGTTTTTGTAGAAGCCGGGCAGTCCTCTTTCTGTACACCTCTGAGTTGCTGAATTCTGTCTTTTGCAAAAAGATCAGTCATGTGAGCTCACACATTTCAACCTTATGAAACAGGGCTGGGGTTTTTGTCAATCGTGCGTTTTATTTGTCTTTTTAGAGTTCCAGTTCTCAACTCGGCCAATTTGGAACCAATTTGGGACCCTGCGCCTTTTGTTATTGTCTTCTAGGCTAGAGGTACACATTCAGTGTGTAAGGCACAGTGCAGTTTTAACTCATCATGAGGAAGATACTCGGAATCAAAGTGCAGAGAACAGATATTTTATTAGCTCAAATTTCATAATCCCGTGTGAAATAAATTTGAGGGGAAAAATTGTTTCAGTTGGTTGTAAATAGCTGCATTTTGGTTGGGGTTTTTGGGTTTTTTGGTTGTTTTTTGTTCCATCTCTCTGTTTCATGCTGTGTCTTAATACTAATGTTTCGGAACAAAAATCTAAACATTTGATATTGTAAGAAATATTTTTTTTCTTTTCCTTTCCTTGTAAGTGGAACTGCTTGGGGCAGCCCACTCTGTCAGTGCCTGGCTCTGGTAGAGGTTTTCTGACGATTTCTGTTTCTGCTGGAGCTTTCTCAGCTGAGCCCCTACCACATCTGTTGACTTCATTGTCCTCTTCCGAAGCCAACCTTGTCGTATAACTCTTTTTGGAGTATCCGTATTCTCTTGACCAAGGGGACTTAAGTATAAATCTTTTTAAAGCTGGCTTAATTTGGGGGTGGTTGGAGTGTAGGAAAAAATGTCTAGCATACCTGCAAAAGGTAAAAAAAGTCTTGTAGTGTTTTCACCGTTGTCCACACTAAAGTATAACACAAACATAAAGTCTAAGCCCTTATTACCAATGTGGTGACATGGTATCTTATCCTGCAGGTCACCTGTCTGCTTTTAAACCTGTTGAGTTACGGTCTAAAGATACACAATGGCTACCAGGAGGAGAAACTTCTTTTTTAAATAATTTCAAACTGTCGTGGAAGCTATAATATAATAGGAAGCCTTTAAGCTTTAAGGAAGCTCTAAGGGATAAATAAATCTGTGCAGTTTCCTTCCCACGTAGGTAGCCCTATCCGATTTTCTTTCAGGTGATAGTAATATTGAGCAGAACACCACACATCCATGTCCTTCCTCTTCCTCATGGTGCATGTTTGAAGGAGTCAAAAACTTTGGAATCTGAATGCTAACAAGTCTCAAGTGAATACAGGTCAATGAGGTCTGGCAGTGGGTTGTGAATAGGCTGAATTTGGATGGGGGGGTTTCTGCAAGGACAGCAAGGTCACCCTGCTGGGCAGCAGCACTCCTCTGTGGCCTGTTTTGACACTCTGCCCCTTAGATAACACCAACATTTAAAATTCCAAAAAGAGAAATCCCACTAAGCTTCTGAGCAGTTCTTTACTTACATTAAATAAATGTAACTTTAGGTGTTTATTATCTTCTCTCATGTGTGCAGCTAAATAACTGTCATCATTTCTGTTTATGTTTTTGTTTATCTGGTAGAAAAGAGTGGTGGAACAGCTTCGAAAGAATTTGATAGTGAAGCAGGAACAGCCAGACAGTAAGTTTCAAATACAGCCATTGGCACAGTCAGAAAACAAACTACAGACACCACAGCCGCAGCCACTACAACAGCTACAGCAACACCACCATCAACAGCAGCAGCAATCTACTGCACCCTCTCCAAACGTGATTGGATCACAGGTAAAAATCTCTACAATAATTCTTTTCCTTGCTGAAGGTGAAGGTCACTGCAAAAAAAAAAAAAAAAACCACCACAAAGAAAGGTGCAGAGAGAAAATGAGAAACTTTCACTTATGCCCGTTAGAGTACCAATATGAATTTCTCCTTTTATGCGCGTGCACATATGGATCCTGTGGTTTTTTTCAGCAATAACCTCCTATCTGAGTCCAAAAAAAATATGTAGTATTTAAAAGTCAGATCATAACCTCACAGAAGAGTGGCAGTATCACCTTTCTTAAAAATAAATGGAAGTTCAGCAGATGAACTGGTCTTTTCCATAGGTGCATGAATTGTCTGTCCATACTCAGCAGATCTGAAGAAACAGTAAAGACTTTACATGCACTGTATGAGTGTATGATTAAAATAATTTATTTTTAAAAGACTAATGGAGTGCTCACTGTATCTGTGAACAAAATGTAAGAAAACAGTTCCCTCTTCTTTCTGCTTGGTTCTGCTTGACTGCAAAAGCTATTCCATGCGTTTCTCCGTATTCCACACTTTGCATTCATGCATTAACTTCCAGGTCGTCTCCTGGGTTGTAAAAATTGAGGTTTTGTTCAAAGTTAAAGAGCCCTCTAGTGAAACAGTCAAAAAACTGCTACACTCTTCTGACTTTCATTGATACCATTGTACTTGGAAAGTGATTATAAACTGAAAGGCAGGTCATCCTCTCATTTAAATAAATAAGTCAGCGTATGTCCTTAACACTTTCCTATTTTTATTTATGTTGATATAATTCTGAAGTAACCTCACTTGTTTCTGTACACGTTTTGCATCAAAGGTTGTGCCTCTGTCCTGTTGGCCCTCAATGTGTTTCAGCAAAGAAAAGTCAAATATTTAGTCTCTCTAGAAAGTTTTTTGGTGCCTACTTTTGTAAATAATACATATTTCAAGGCTATATTATTAAAGGGAATGGTTTCAATGGTTATTTTCAAAGTAAGTCAGTTTAGGAATCAAGGTATATATACTGCCTCAATAGTGACATTTTAATATACTTAATATAGTCCACTAAGAAGGGCTTTTTAAATTTTCATAAAGCAGCAAGCCTGCTAAAAGGTCATATTATTGCACTGTTATTATGTAAAATAATGCAGATTTACTATGAATGCCACTTCAGTATGAATTCACGCATTGAAAACTTTTTAGAAAAACCAAGGTAATTAATGCTCAGCAAAGTAACAAGGGTATTCAAGCTCTGTGCTCTGCTGACTGAAACTATACTCTTAGTACTTACAGATTTACTAGAATCCCTTGAAAGAGTCACCGACTTGTATTACATGATTGATTACACTTTTCTTTAAAATGTTTATGGATGAATGTAATGCTCATGAAAATTATGCCGTGTTCCATCTCATTGGAAAAGTTTGAATAATGTTACCGTATTAGGGGAATGGAGTCTCTTGCTTTGGAGAAGGTGCAGCAGAGGTCAATAAGAAGCTTTTGAATCTCAGATAAAAAGTTAAGGGAATTGTTCATGTTGCAACAACGAAAAGTTAACTATGTCTGGATTTTGTATAAATGTATAAAATTGAAGCATAAATTATCCTTTGATTTGGCATTATACAGCGCTGAAATTTTTTTCACACTTGTGCACGATTAATAGGGCATATAGTTTAAGCATTATAAAATTAGAGGTGTGAAGGTAAACTGCATTTTTGTTCAAGGAAATAATATTGGTGAAAATATTGAAGAATCCAACTGGAAATATATTTGTATTATTTTATTAGAAAGAAGAGAAAGGTCTTGTGTGATTAAAATCAAGCAATCTTAGTCAGGCATGTTCAGGACATGAAAAAGACTGCCTGATCCCTGGTTCTCCATTTTTTCCTGTTGTACAGCCTAGCTCTGACATCAGGATGGAATGGTGGTTATTTAATACTGCGAGCATTTGATCATACCAATAACAGTTTTGAAGATGCGGTGCCATTGGTACACCAAAGAGAAAATAACTGTATGCATGGATAAAAGTGAAATTTGGAACACCCAAAATCAAAATGGGGTTTTGTTCTTAAAGAAACCAGCTTATGAATATTTTTTTCCTCTTCCTCTGATTGTGAAAATCTCTTTAACTAAAGTTTCCGTTTGAAAATTTGAGTTTTAATTGGTGAGAAGCTGGTTTGCTCGTATGTTTCATAAAACTGCACCTTATAGGTTTGATTTTGAAGGCACATGTTTGGAAGTAGTATGAAACTAGAAGATCGAAAAATGCATATGTCACTACTAACACCTGATTGTCATTTTCCTGGGGATTTGTTTTGAATCAATCTGTAATGCTGCAGATGATAAAGACAGACCCAAGGGTCTATCTTTTTTTATCTTTGAGGGTGCCTCAAAGGAGAATCCTTTCTAGCTCTCCAGTTTTCAGAGGTGTAAGATAATGTGGTTGCTGAACAGTAGGTAGATAGACTCAGTGCTGCCTTTTCTTTCTCTTACTGTCTATTGTTTCTGACTAACCAACCCACGTCCTGTCTGATACGAAGTGTCTCTGTCTCTTACAGTGTATTTTCTGTTTCCCTTAGAAAACTGTAACTACAGCTTCTATGATCACCACTAAGACACTACCTCTCGTCTTGAAAGCAGCAACTGCGACCATGCCTGCCTCGGTTGTGGGTCAGAGACCTACCATTGCCATGGTTACTGCTATCAACAACAATCAGAAAGCAGTCCTCGGCACTGATGCGCAGAATGCACCAGTCAACCTCCAGACAACAAATAAGGTCACTGGGCCAGGAGCTGAGGCAGTCCAAATAGTGGCAAAAAACACAGTAACTTTGGTAAGCGTTTCATGCGTTTTGCCCTGCAGATATGTGTGGGTTTAGTTTACGAGAGGGCTAATGGAAATGGAAAAAAAAAAACAAAAACAAACCACGGTCAGGTTTTTGCACGGAAAGAATAGTATGGTCATGTCGTGAGTCTTCACTAGTTGACATTGTTAAAATTATAGTCTAAGAGAAAAACATTTGCTGTCTACATGGATTATTGGTACTGTTTTGCTTTCTAGAATTAAATCAGTACTGTCATCATCACCTCTGTGTAAAGTTTCCCCTGTTAGTAATTGCTAGTCACGGGGAAGTAACGATTGTTTCATCCCTGCCTAATGTACGTGGCTGTGTTCTGCAGAATTCCTACTCTTTTCTTTGATGAAGGAGATGTCAGACTTTCTTCATATGATCAGTTTGGGTTTTCATCTTAGATTTTTTTGACTCAATCTCTCTCATTCCCTTTGTGTGATAAAGTCTCTGCTGTTAGACACGTCACTTAACTCTGCCCACTACCACGTCTTCACTCACTGCTTTTTTATACACATATACAGATCCTGTTTCTTTAAGCATATATTTTGAAAGTGCTTCGATTACATCACACAATCTTTACCAGAATAGTTAGCCACCTAGAAACAAAAGAAGGAATGTTTTAGAATTGGGTTACATAGGCTTCTTGATCAGGAAGCCAGGCATTGTATAGCGTCGTGACAGGGAAATTTTACTTCTGGTGTAAAGGCTAAGGCTTCACTAAACATAAATCCGATTTATCTTTATTTAAAAATGCAGTTTAATAATGCAAATGGAAGTAATTTTGCTTCCTAATGAGGCATATGTTTGCAATCAGAATAGAGAAGACTATTTGAGTGGAGTTTTTTCTACTGTTCTCTTTTCCCATGCCATCCCTTGCACCACTCTCATCTGTCCTTTTTGTCTGTGCTTCATTTCTTTGCTGAATAACTTAGGTTTGGGGAGGTGATTCTGTTTTAATAATAGTCCATGTTTTATGTTTCTGTAGCAAATCTAATCAAAAATCTCAGAATATTTTCCCAAGCATTTATTAATCAGTACAAGACCTTTTTGAAGTAAATTGCAATCATATGCGAATGGATAGAAGTACAGAAGGGTGGAATCTAACATGGACATTAATTTCAGAGGGTACTCAGGGTAGCTAGTAGTGCTATTCATAGGTTAATCATGTGTCAGCTCCATCCAACTGATTTTTAACTATTAAAACAAATTGGAGTTTTCATTGTCTTCAGTTGAAAGGGTTTTAGATTGCAGGGCACAGTAGTTAGCACAGTTGAACTAAAAGGAAAGATACTTGCAGTTTACGAAGCAAGGTGTGTAGGAACTGGAAAGTAAGATTAGGTGTGTCTCTAATACATTTCCAGTGAGGAACCTGTTACTGCGAAAAATTATTTACAGAGTGGAAAACCAGGGACATCAGGTCTGAAAATACATTCAGGGTGTTGATTTTGGTGAACAAATTCAAAGCTATTTTCCTCTTGTTGAACTCTTACGTTCTCATAGCAGGTTCAGGCTACGCCTCAGCCCATAAAAGTGCCGCAGTTCATCCCTCCTCCCAGACTTACTCCTCGTCCAAATTTTCTTCCACAGGTGAGTGTATGGAGAACAAGCAACAGAAGCAGGAACTTAATTACAGATAGGAGATACTTTCTATGAATGTAATTTTTGTCAGTCTTTATTGGTACCCTGGTGGAGGATACAATTCATCCTCAACAAGTTTGCAGATGATGCCAAATGTGAGGGTGCAGTCAATACTCTTGAGGGTAGTGCTCCCATTCAGAGGGCCCTATGCAGAATAGAGGAATGGGCCAGCAGGAATCTTTTGAGCTTCAGCACGGAAAAAGGCGAGGTCTTGCACCTGGAATGGACTAACCACCTGCATAGGTCCAGACTGGGGAGCAGTACTGCTTGAAAGGTCTCGGTTGACAGCAGCTAAACTAGCGGTGCGCCCTGTCAGCAAAGCAGCTTAGCAGCGTGTTGGGCTCTACCAACAGAACCACAGACAGTAGATTAAGGGAAGAAATTATCCACCTTTCCTCAGCAATCATAAAACTGGATCTGATACACAGCGTGCAGTTTTGGACCCCCTGTTACTAGAAAGAAGTTGATAAATTTGAATTAATCCAGGGGAGGAAGGCCACTAAGATAGCAGAGGGGCAAGAATATGTGACCTGAAAAGGGAAGCTGAGGGACCTGGGCTTAATCAGTTTGGAGAAAAGGTTTTGGGGGCACCCTAACACCAATCTTATTTCCAATATCAACAAGGAAATCAACGAGAAGATGGAGACATAGGTGTTTAGGAGGACAATTATAGACAATGAACATAAATTGGAACAGGGAAGCTTTAGACTACGTGTGAGGAAACAGTTCTCCGAGGACAGTTAGGAGTGGAAGTGGCTTCCGAGAGACATGGTTGCTCCATCCTTGGAGTTTTACAAGACCTCTCTGGACAAAGCCCTGAGCAACCTGGTCTGCATTTAGTGTTGGCCCTAGTCTGAGCAGGAGGTCGAATTAGAGACCTCCTGAGCTGCCTCCCAACCTGCGTGAGTCTATGATTATGAAATCCACATATGATGATCGTATATGATCGTAATTGCATCAAATGAAATGAACTGATGGAACAGGTGTGAACAAAATCAAAGCATCACCCAAGGCCTTAAATTGCTCTTAATGTTGTTTGCTGCTCATGAGCGAAAAAGGAAAACCGAGATATCTCTAGATTGTTCCCAAGTATTTCTGTATTGCAACAAACTGACCTCTGTTTGCAGCTGAGCAGTAAAACTTGTGGTTTACTTTTTTTCTCATGGTTTGGGAAAGACACAGATTGCTTCTTCGTTTAAAAAAAACATCTTGGAGGAGCTATTTCATTTTTAAGAAATATGTGCTGTGAATAAAAGACTGAATCTTTTACAAAAGAAAAAAGAAAAGTACAGGCTGGTATCTGATTAAGATTTGGGGATGGTGAGATCTGTTGGAGTGTGACCTAGTTTTCCATGATAAAATGCATTATGGAGTATTAAAGGTGGATGGGACAATAGAAATTAAATAAGGAAAAAGACTTTATTTTCAGAGTAATGTATTTTACTTCTGTATTCTGTAATGATGTGATAAGTAGAAACTTAACAATGGGCAAGAAGTAAGCAAGTATCGGTGGTGGAGGATTGGAAGACTCTTGTGGCTCTTCCTTGTGAAAGAAGAAAAGAACAATGACTGCATTTACCCATAGCCTTTAGCGCTTTCAATGAGGGGTTAATGTATAATCTTGACAATTTTTTTGCTTAGCAAGACTGGTTGTGCGGGTGTCTAGATCAGAGAGAGTTGACAAAGGTAGCAGGGATTTGCTGAAAATTTTAATTATGTCTTTCAGGGGACAATCAACTGTTCATGGTTTCTTGGAGGCTCAGAATAAAGCCCTGAGACACACTTTTAACGTGAGAGCCTCA
The DNA here is from genome assembly GCA_013398295.1 of Chionis minor. Classification (NCBI taxonomy): domain Eukaryota; kingdom Metazoa; phylum Chordata; class Aves; order Charadriiformes; family Chionidae; genus Chionis; species Chionis minor. The sequence goes on along the minus strand of VZSF01004072.1, from coordinate 85,348 downwards.
GCTGCGCTATATTTTTTTGGCTTACAAAACCAATACATTGATTTAGATACAGATAAGTTACTTGGCAATAAACATGCAATATAAGTGTCTGCGCATCCAAATACTGTTTCAGGGGCAGTGACTGCATATGCAGATGTTATGGATGGTTTTATGCAAGTAGGTTTGAAAACATGGCTTTTCCTTCTCCTAGCATACTTAGGACACCATGCTAAAAAATTACATTCTGTAAAAAATCGAGCAACCTTCTGCAGATTATACAGGCTGAATTGAAGGATTTATTTTAAAAGTTCAGCTGAAATACTGATATACAAATACCTTTTTTTTTCTTTGCAGGTTCGACCTAAACCAGTTGCCCAAAATAACATTCCTATTGCCCCAGCACCTCCTCCAATGCTTGCAGCTCCTCAGCTTATTCAGAGGCCTGTGATGTTGACAACAAAGTTCACGCCCACCTCTTTACCCAACTCTCAGAACTCCATACATCCTGTTCGTGTAGTTAACGGGCAGACAGCAACCATAGCCAAAACTTTCCCTATGGCACAGCTCACCAGCATTGTGATAGCAGCACCGGGTACCAGGCTCGCTGGACCTCAGACTGTACAGATCAGCAAACCAAACATTGAAAAACAGGTACAGATAAGAAAGTGCAGCATACTGGGTTTATTGCTTTACTGTGCCGTTTTGGAGAGGATGGCAACCATGGAGAAGTTTTCAGTGGGTGCTGGAGATACTGACGTTCCAACAACAGTACAAATGGGGCAGAAGTTACCATTTTCTGTAATATGGCCCGTTGGAATCTTTTTGTGATGCTTCGGTGTTTTTATGCTCCCCCTACTGTCTTAACTTCAGTAGTTGATAGGCAAGCTACACTGCAGGGCTGTGGTAGTATCTTGGAGACCAAGATACTGAAGTCTACTGAAGTCCCTATTCATATCAAGCCTTTAAGAAACACTGGAAAAATATTGTCTGCGTTTCTGTTTTTCAAAGGGTGGCTACATGAAAGGCAAAAATTACGCAAAATCTTAGGGGTATTTAATACGATAAATGTAGCCATTTCTTCCTTGATCTTGCAGTCTTGTGATTGGAGGCAAAGTAGTCTCACTCAGCTTCTGAAGATTGATAGTTCCCTGTGACTAAACTGGATTGATTGAGTGGAAAGAAGACCCTTAGAAACAGAGAATTCTAGATGCTTAGTTTTAAAGTCTCTCTTCTATAAAATAAAACATGACTTTAGTCAGTGTTGATTGCAGCTGAGGGTCCTTGCCATTCACTTCAAGCAAAGCAATCTTCTGTTTCACATTTAACTTTTTCATATAGTATATGTTAGTATAATATTGTATGCTATATAATACATTATCTATAACATAATATTTCTGTAAGTTATATAAGTAATAGTAGTGTATATTTCATAATAACTCTTTCATAGACTCTTGTGCCTTGAAGTTACCTTCTGCTTTTGAAGTCACCTATGGAGGCTGTGAAAACCGTGTGCGTGAAAGATATGCTCACACTCAGTTCTGCTTTTGAATTCTCATGAGTAGGTTCTTGCGTAGCTCAAGGCTGTTCCACAAGTTGTTCAGCAGTGCATGCCCTTTTCTGATGATTTGAAGTTGTACTTCTGCAATACTATACTTTTGATGCCTATTCCTTTTGATGTCAGCAATATTCATTTGCTCTTTGAATAATTACTGGCAATTCAACTGTCGAAAAACATATAGAAGAATGCTGGTGGTTTAATAATACATGAATTTTTCTGTATATTTTCTCCATATCATAAAGGGGAAAAGTTTGTCTGTCTGTAGCTTGCCTCACTCAGTTTGTAGCCTCAGCAGCTGTGCCACGGGCTGCGGATTGGCATGCAGGGTTTGTGATACTACTGCAGAAGATTATGACTTCAGAAAAGAAAAAAGCTTCAGAAACATCTGAGATTGTAGGAGTCAGAGATAAATTTTTGAACCATTCATAATTCTATGAAATATGAAGATTGAGGAGTAAGAAGTACAAAATGCGTGTGTTCCATGGGATGCTTTTTCTTAAAGCGTCTGTTAGTTTTCCCATACTATATAGTGATTTCTGTAATGAAGTTAACTCTTAAAATGAATTCTATTATTTGTGTGGCTGTGTGGGTTAATGGGATGATGGTACGGGTGTTTCATCCTTTGTTAGAGGAAAACACTTTATTTAATGTCCATCTCATGTCAGATTCCTCAGTTAAGTCTTTGTTAGTATACTGCCAGCCTTAAACTTTTTCTCCTGTATCTGTGGAAGTATTTGGTTTGCTTTACTAGTCAAAGTAAAAAAAGTCATTCTTATCACTGAATGAGAGAAACACTGTTTCTTTTCAGACTATTAAACCACATGTGGAAGCAGAAGAGAAGCAAACAGAAAGTCGTACAGTTACTCCACCTGCTGCACCGAAGCCAAAACGAGAAGAAAATCCACAGGTACCAGAACACACCTAGAGCTTTCTTTTAAGAAAAAAAAAAAACCACGCTGTCCTTCAGAAAACGATTTTCCCTCTCTGTTCCCTCAAGACTCCTTAACTTTAACATTCCATACATTCTTGTTGGACAGCGGTAGTTGATAAGGCTACAGAATAAGAAATCTAAATAAATATAATGCATTGCATTTTTCAGTCCTGGAATGCATTTGACTTCCGAGTCTTTTGTAAGTTAGAAGATCATAATTTCCCTCTGATACTTCCTTCAACCAGGAGGCTTAGATTGCAGTGTTGATTTCCATTCCTTTGAGGTTTTAGAGTTGTCCTGAAGTTATTTTTAATGCTGGAGAAATGTATTTTGCTTTATAAGATATTTCTGCTCTGATGAGCAGGATGGAAAGAGTCATGTTCACAGTCTGCCTGGGTTTTATCCCAGTTTAGGTCCAGTTCATTTTGGGGGGAAAGAGTGGCCAGAGTGTCTATTTCTTAAAGCCTTTCTGCCATGCAGAACTTTGGAACTGATTATAACTAAAGGCTCTACTACATTTGTGTTTGTAAATGGATTCAAACTGAGTACTATGTGAGTGCTAACTGTTGTCAGTAAAAATTCTGATTTTTACATGTCTGTGCACATCCTGCATTAAAATTTGAATTCTTTGAGAAAGCCATAGCCCTTATCGAACTGCAAATGTAAACCAGAGTTGCTTCTTGTAGTTCAAATATATGGAGAGTGATCTTCAACTAGCAATATTTTGCTGGCAATTGAACTATGTTGGTGTTTACTAACTGGCAATCATGTAGTCGGTTCAGCGCTGGACTGGAAGTAAAGAAACTGCTTTCTTTTTCACAGCTGTGCCAACTCTGTAATCATGAGCAATTGGCATTTCACTGTGTCTCAGCCTAGGTTCCCATCTAGAAAATGGAACTATTGACTATCCTCTGTAAAGCAGTTTGACATATATGAATGAAAAGTGATTTATAGAAGCGAAGTATTACTAATAGCATTTTTGTTGCTTGATTACCTGTTGACTGACTTTAAAGGAACTAAGTGACATAGCTCATCCTAGCAGTTGGACTTAGAATAATCTGTTTTTCTCCCCCCTCACAGAAACTTGCCTTCATGGTGTCTCTGGGACTAGTTACTCATGACCATCTGGAAGGTAGGAAGAATGTCTTAAGTTGGTTCTTGAGCTCCCTGTTTCACGGCCATACTGAATTGGAAGTACAGGTCCAAAATATTTCTGTATTAAATGCAGTATTTTCTTGCACAAAAGTACATTTGGGATGTCTGTATTCTTGATCTAACTTAGTTTGTTGTGCATACTTTTTTGTTCTTCTTACTACATTGAAACAAAGCAGTTGCTTATGCAGCTGAGATCAGTGGTTGGGAAGAAATTGTATGCTCTGATGGTAGGGAAGAAATGTGTGACAAGCCCATTGCTTTCTGGACATCCCTCGTATGTGCAAAGTTACACCATGGATAATTTTATTGTAACCCACATCTGGATTTTTAATTTATTTCATTATTTCATGGGACTGTAATCTGTAGTGAATGAGTTAATAGATTATAATTGGTTTTATAGTTTAAACTCGTTAATACTGTACGGTGAAATACAGCCTAACATTTCAATTGGCTTGCATATTTCTGCACTGTATTTATTTTTAAGTATCAACAAGGTTACCAGAGGCGTTTTGTTTTAGTTCCCACTCACACTGACTCTGAGTTTTAAATGTCTTAGTCATGAAGTACTTGGCAAGAAGATGGCAGTCATTTCATTAGTTAGTTGAGCACTGTGTTTGTGTTCCTTGTCAGCTCTTAGTTTCCAAACCTTCAGAAATTAGAAGTATAACAAAGTTGCATGTATTCAGCATGATTGGTGTTCTGTAGAAATCTTCACAGCTCTCATCACATGCAAACTGAATTCTGAGGACTTTATATAATTTCTGAGAGTTGTTGTTTTCTAATCTGAATACTTTGTTTTGCAAGAAATCCAAAGTAAGCGACAAGAGAGGAAAAGAAGAACAACAGCCAATCCAGTGTACAGTGGAGCCGTTTTTGAGCCTGAGGTATTAATTTTTTGCTGGGGGAGGCTGGTATTTTCAATATGAGCTTGTGTGTATTTCTGCCATGTTGCTACCTCCTAAGCTATCTCAGTTCTAACTAGACAGGCAAGCTATCATTTGTAATTCTAAAGGCCATCACAATGCTATGACCCTCAGATTTTTAAACAGCAAGTACATTGGGCTGTTCTTCTAATGCTTACGTCTTTTTCTGCCTTCTCCTGTGTAAAGCTGACATTAAATGGCAGTGCATGTTAGTCTTACCATTAGGTCAGCTTGTATATCAGCCTGAAGCAGTCCAGATGTCAGAAGTAGTGTAAAAAATCTGACCTTTCTGAAGATGTGCTTCAGGAAACAGAACAGCCAGTAGTCTCACTTAGTACTACTGTGCTGTTCCCCAGCTGTTGCATGTAGTTGTTGCCAAAAATGTTGGCCAACAAAAATTGTTATATTCTTCCCTGCAGCGCAAGAAGAATGCAGTCACGTACCTGAACAGCACAATGCATCCCGGGACACGTAAAAGAGGTGAGGTATACTTACACCTGTCTCCCTGTTGTATGCCTCTTCCTCCATCTTGCATTTGCAGTCCCCTTGTTGATTTGATGAGCAAAACAAAGAAGGACTCTACAGTACGGCATTTGTCCAGTAAATTTCCATGGTAGACAAAGAGCGTGACTTCTAGGGATTAGCATAGCAGGTTTTATTAGGCAGCTCAACGTTTCATTTCAGTTTCACTCTCCAAAAAAAAAAAAATACAATAGATAGAGCAAAGTGAAAGGTGAGATGTTTGAACGTCATTTCATGGTATAAAGCTGCTGTCAAGATCCTCTTGTTAATAACTAAATTGCATTGTTACTGTCAAGAGGAAGACGGTTATGGAAAAAGCGTGTGTGCCATGAATAGGAGAGGAAACTTAGTGTGACAAAAGCCTTGTTCTGCACTGGGAGTAGAGATGGGTCCTTCAAAGGAATTTATCTTGAGCAAGAAAGGCTATCATGTTCATACTGAGCACTTTTGTGCAACCAGAGTGCCGCTTGTCCTAGAGGGAGAGGTGATCTTTCATATAGGTATGCAGTATTATTCAGTAGAAATCCTTCTGTAGAACAGGTGAAATTTTAAGATTATGGTGAAACAAATGAGTCAGAACAGCATAGGAGAGAACGTGATACCTCTTTTTGTGTGTAGCATCAACCTCATGTATATGACAATCTTTCCCTCATTTTTGATGATTTTCTGCAGTTCTTAAAGACTTGTCATACCTTCTCTACTCCTGAGTTTGCTGTCTAAAAAAAGCAATCAATCAGCTGAAAAAAACCACAGTCCTGCCTATCACTGACCAGTTCCATTATCTTTGTTTTTCGGCTGCAAGGTCAAATATTCAGTTGATACGTGCTCTTCTTGATACACCTCGTCAGTCTAGCAGGCAATGTGGCAAAGCTGACACTTCTGCAGCTATGCTGTTTCTAGATAAAAACATCAGTCTCTACGGCCATCCTCTAATAACGTTAAATGTACTTGGTTTAAATTATATGATGTAGATTTTTTAGAGAGAGTTTTGCATTTACTCTGTGGATAAGCAAATGTTCCTTCTTCTAGTAATGATTTCTTAATTCTGTGTTATAACTCATTGTGAACAAGTACTGTATCCATGAAAACAATTGCATGCTTTTGTACTTGATAACTGTCTTAGCCTGTTTTTGCACACTGACTGCTATTATACTTTCCTTTTTTTCTCACACCCTGTTGTGAGCCTGTACCTTGCGTCAGCACCAAATTAGTAGCACACATTTTCAGTTGACAAAAGATTTGGATGTATACATTTGTTTTGTGATTTAGTATAGCAATATATTAGGTGAAAAGCTTATGCAGGCATGTGCCCTTGAGAGCTTTAGTTTAATTCTAGATGGTGCTGAGCATGTCAGAAATTTCAGCCATGGACATCACTATCAGAAATCCGTTTCCAAGGACATACTTTGTTCTGGAACATATCCAGACCTTAAATGCAAGGTTTAGCATGTTAATAGGTGTACACTGACAATCTGTAAACATAAGATCTGGGGAATTATTCCTGGATCCCAAATCCTTTATGTTTACATACCCATAAATTACTGTGGAGAAGGGGGGCAGAAATGATGGTTACATGCTGGTTTTTTGCGGTCTTGCTTTGCATACATAATTCTATGAAAATTGTTACAAACACGTTTTGCACTTCCGCTAGTCTAGAGAAGCACATAGGAATTGTGCATAATCAAACATACTTGACGGAGAAAGTCTAAGAAAGAATACAGAATTTGAGGAGCATTACAGTGGAAGACCAGTAGTAGGTTACAATTGGTAGTGCTGGTGTTATGGGTCAGACAAAACTACCTGTTCTTGAGGCAGCCTAATTTAAAAAATGTACCAATAGGTAGAAAGTGCTGATCTGTGGGTGAGCGGGTTTAAAGAAAGGGGAAGAAGAGGAGCGGGCTGGTGAGTGTTGGCCTCTGATAAAGGACTTAACCTTTGTGTAGATTTATGCTGGCACTAGAAAGATAGGAAGGTGTGGGGTAACAGTAGAAAGGATTTAATAGTAGTTATTGTAGCTTCTCTCTAGCTTTGATGCCAACATGTTTTCCCTAAAAACAGAGTAGCCTCATTTCTAGGACTGGCAAGTGTCCCCACGCTGCTTTTGTGGGAGTGATTCTTTGACCCTCTACAGAGCTTATTTCTATTTCCTCCTGAAATACATCTTTTAAATGTTCTTTCCTTGCAAAATTCTACTGAAAGATTTCTAAAAAATGTTTAAATCTTTGCTTCTGTCCTTCCACTTGTAACCTTTATATTAACTTCCTCTCTGTGCTACATCATTTCCTTTTTCATGCTAGCCAATGAGGACCACTGGCCAAAGGTATGTAAGATCATTTTTTCCTTCTTTTTTTTTTTTTTTTTTTTTTTTGTGTTCCCTGTTGTTAATATGTAGGTCGTCCACCTAAATACAACACGGTGCTGGGGTTTGGGGCTTTGACCCCCACGTCCCCTCTATCCAGTTATCCCGACTCCCCCGAAAATGAAAAGACAGAGACCACATTTACTTTTCCCGCAGCTGTTCAGCCTGTGTCCCTGCCTAGCCCCAGCTCCACAGACGTAAGTAACTCTTGGGGAGGGGGTTACTTTTAGAAAGATCCGCAGAAACAGCCACAAGGAAAATCATTGCAGATTTTGTTTCTTTAGTCTCACTCATCATTTGTCCTGATTCAGTGCAGTGAAACGGTCCAGCATTCTTTTAACACCCTTCCTTTTTCTTCCTGCACCTATGTTCTTATCCTGTGGAGATTTTATTTATAACTCCTTCAGTGGATTGAAACATTGGGAGGCACCAGGCATGCTAGATGAGCTCATTTCCTTTGTGCAGTGTCTGAGATCTTGTCTGACTGAATTGAATCTGTCATCCATGAAAAAGGGGGAAGGGGAGAATGAAAAGTATTACTTACAGAGCATAATAACAAAAAGTTGGGGTGTTTCTGTAATGAGAGAAGGAGGGAAGCTGCTTGGATCACCCAAGACAGCCAGGACTAGCATTCACAGCACAGGTTGTGGCAGTTCGGGTGTACTGGTGTAGCTAAATACATCGCCCCTGTGGTCAGATCGCAAATTCTGTCTTGAGTGAAATCTGTTATAATTTATGCAGAACCGAGTGTCCTTATTTTAAGCTAATTCAAAGATAAGATTTGCTAGTCAAAGCACAACCTTTTTTAAGTTGCTAAGAACTATCCAGTTATGTCATTGTTACTATGTTTTGCAAAAAAGGTGATGAAAAAAAAGTCAAGTCATGCATAAACTTTAGGAGATGAATAGTGCAGAATTGGACTGAGTCACTGCGTAGGTCCAAAATGACATAATGAAGGGACTGTACACTATGGTTTGTATGAAAGTCTACTATGACTGTTCAGTATGGGTGAAACAATTCATTGCCCAAAAAATTGCAGGGGTTGTAGTGTACTTCCAGTAAAATGCTTGCGTTTTAATGACTAGTATGTACTGGGCACAGTTTGAAAAATAAAGGTGCTTGCTTACTTCTTCACACCAGTGCTGCAAACTCCTTCCACAACCTGACCCAAAGTGGTCTCTTTTCCCCTAACCCCTCCCTCCCTTTTTTAAAAAACACATATTATTACATATAGTTGAGGCCCAACCATTTGAAATGGGCTTTAAGGGAGAGTTGTGCCGCTTTATTTTCTTCTATGCAGTTGCATCACTGTAAGTACATAGACTGAGAGACCAACTCTACTGGCCACATACAATAGGAAATAGAAGCCAGCTTCTTGTGTCTGAAATGTATTTGTTCTGCAGAGGTAACAGGAATAGAAATAGTACAAGTGTGTCTGAGTCACTGAAATAAATAGATGCAATTTTGATACCGCAGGAATATGTATGTGAAATTAAAAGGTTCTCTTTTATATAGTCACTTCGGAGAGCAGAATAGCCCTTGACTGTAAAAACCCTTTCCTGACAGTCAAATGAATGGGACTGTGGAACAGCTCCTCAGGGAGAAGGTGGGGCAGCTCCATCTCTGGGGACCTTTAAAAGTGCACAATACAAACAAGTAGCAAACGTGCTGGATGGCACATTTTTTACATTGGCCCCAAGAGAAAGAATAGATAATGTGGTGGGGGTCTTTTCCATCTCTGATTTGTATGTGTATACTGCCAAATCTTTTCCCAGTGTGTAAGAGCTCTCAAATCAGTATAATGAGTTGTTGCCCCCTTTTCTGCAGTGCCCGGTGGCAGCAAGCTAAATCAAGAATAGTGAATTTCTGTAGCATTCCAATCAAGTTCTGAATGCCCTGAATTTTCTGAATTTGGATAGTATTTAGGCCTAGGTTCTGGATTGCTTAATATTCATTAATTAATGAAAATCAAAGTATTTTAAAGGAGACAATGGAAGATTACACAGCAGGTAATTAACATTCTCTCTTACCAGAGCATAGTATAATATAGCACAGTAGTACTCCTTCCCCTTTAGAATCATATATAAATCTCCTTTAACACGTTTCCAGACAAGTTGTTTAGTTCATACATATGCAACAGCACTAACATTTTTGTGTGTTTAATTTTTTGAAAGAATTTTATCCTGAAGTCCCATTCAATGCATATTCACTATCAATTGGGCTAATTTGGTAGACTTTTCAGAACTATTTGGTATTGAATTCTGTATAAAATAAAATACATGTAAAAGCAGAAAATATATTTCAAAGTGCTCATAAAAATATTTTTTAAAATACAAACAGACTATTAAACAAAATATGAGACTTCAGAAACAGTAAAATATTGGAAAGGAAGTAAACATGAGATCTGTTCTTCTGTCATTACATGTTATAATTCTTACTTGGTAATCATAAAGAGAGGAATGGTTTCCCATTGCCATCATGAGCTGCAAGGTAGTCTTCTGTTAGTGTGTTCTCATAAAATTGCTGTATAAGGTTGTGCAGTCACATCCCTTTTTTGTTTTCCCCCATTTATACACTTGGCATGGTGTGGCATGGTGCTTCCTTTTCCCATCTGAGTTTTGAGAACTTGGCAATATTTGTAAAAACCTTTAGCATCCTTCGCTGGAAAAGTGCTATGTAATGCTGAAAAAGTACTATCTGTTTAAACACCAACAGTCCAAGTCATGCTGGAGATGAAGACAAAGAGGAAAATTAGGTGTTTTGCATTTAAGGTGCTTGCAGCTTAATTAGGTGTAGAATACAGTATACACTGAAATGCTCGCGCCACAGTTTATGACGAATGCTACCACTGAGAACTGTCCTGCCTGTCACCATCAGTCTTTTCTTGTCCCTTAAATGCCTCCTGTGTTGTTCCAGCACAGATATATCTGAGGCCACATTGTGATCTGCATAAGGGAGCTGGTATAGCTAAAAATTGTTAGTCTTAGCCAAGGTTGTGCCCTAATCCAGTTAATTTTATAGGCACACACACTCTTGTGCCAGCCTCACGCAGGGGACAGAAATCGGTGTCTGGGCATGTAGAGACGGCAAGATCACTTCTTCTGGCAGTGAGGCCAGTCCATGTCACGTTGAAGAGGGTCTACGCTGTTAGCAGATGGTGTGAATATAGAAAGATCTCTCTATTGTAGATAGGACAGAAAATGTTTTCTGTAGTTACAGCCTCCAGCTTTTGGGGACTTTCATTTTTAAACACAACAAGTGCATGCCTAAGTAGAAGGCTACTTCAGAAGTCTCGGTTAAAACAATTGAGCAGTTCCTCAGACAGATACAGAAAAAAACTGCAGTTTTGTCCACCTTTAAAGTATTTTTGCATGAATTTGCTGAGAAGGTCTAATTCCAGTAGGCTTTAGAATGGAAATTTGCTGTTTAGCACTTGAGTAATCTTTGTCTTTAGCCAATCTGTCAAAATTACAGATCAGGCCAAGCACTTGGCACCAGGCACCATGGCCCAGAATGGCCTTCTTGCCTTTCTCCTGAGTTACCATTCTCTGAATGATGGGGTAAAATTTGAAGGGAGGAAGCAGGAGCTTGAGATGGCATTGGTGATAAGGATAGAGGGGTAGAAAGTAGGAATAAAACCTGGGAAAAGGAAGGAAGTAACGCACGAGGCAGGATTGAGCCAAACTTCTCTTTTTTTTCTCTCTCTTTTTTTCTCTTTGGCAATTGGCTGTGACCCACTTGACTGCATGATTCTCCCTCATGCAGTAGTGGCATATCCACCAGGAAGATAGCAATTGCCTTTGATGGTCAATTACTCAGCAGTAAGAATAGCGCAAAAATCTCTATTCTAGTGATGGTTCAAGTCTGTGGTCACAAAATGCCTTTTTATTAGTAAACTTTTTATATCAAAACAATGTTTCAATTGAGAGGAGCATTAGTGAACATTCAGATTGCAAAGCAAAGCCCATAAAAGCTCAGAAATGCCAGAGTTATTATTGCTTCTGAAAACTTAATTCATTTACATCTTATATCATGATCATCTTTATTTATATGGTCATGAATAATTCCTGTTGCAGAATATTTAGTTTTCCTGTTTTGTTCCAGTGAAACGTACATAGCTATTACACATTCAAACACACAAACTTCATATACTTCATATATGATACTGTATTATTCAGTTCTTTTGCCTAAAGCCAGGCCCTGCTGCTCTAGATACTTTATAAAACTAAAGAAAACTGCTAGCTGTCCAAGACGCTTTCATTCATTTTCCTGGCCTCTTGGTACAGAGGAAGTAGAGCAAAAAGTGACGTTAAATCACCTTTTATGGTCTCTGTTCTGAAATTATTCTTCAGTCTCTTCAGCCTGTAGCATGTGTTAGAGCAGCCTCAGTGAGCTCTGCTTTAGCCTAAATTGGCTGCCTGTAGCCTTCACGGAGCTGGTCCAGAAGCCGAGATCAGTGGGGTGCATGTCACAACATCAAATCCAGCCCCCCTTTATGCATATGTTTATTAGCTGCCCACAAAACCTGGGGCATTTCTTTGGAATCAAACAGCGGCTGGGATTTTGATAAGGCTGGTTATTAATTCTGAGGAAATGCCCTGAATTTTGCATTACCAAAAATAGGACTGTGGATTTTGTGCGTCTGTTTTGTCATCTCAATGCGTTCAGCCACGCTGCCGCTGACCAGCTGTGTCACTTCAGGTTTGCAGCATTCACTTGAATTTAGAAGGTTCTGGGTCTAAATTTCTAAATGTCTCCCCCTCAAGAAGCAACTGCAGTTATCTCTTGTGTAGGACTCCTTCTGCAAAGTATTAGACAAAACAGGTTTGGTTTTCAACACACCAGTAGTTTTGCACCTGGGCCAGTTAGCAAGTGCCATTGTGTAGTCTGTGGCAACCAATGCATCTTAACCTACGTAATTCTCTAGAATGAGAATTTTCTTCTACAATATGAGAATTTCCCTCTTTAATTTATCCTTAGGTTGCAGAGGATTTTGTTTTAGCTTATATGACATCTCCTGCCTGCCTTCTTTTCCTTGTACTCACAGAAAGCATGACAGAGGAAAAGAAGTTCTTCCCAGCCTGGTTGCCCTGATCCCTTCACAAGAGGCATGAAATGTCACTCGTTTAATTCTTTACTTACCACTGAGGAACACTTGGGTGTTAAAGGATGAAATAATACCATAACCCAGCTCTCAATGATCCTTGGGACTTAGAGAACCAAAACACGGCACTGAAAATTCACTAAAGATTGATCCTTTGCAAAACATGACATCAGTGCTAACCTTGAGAATTAAGAGAAGAATAGCCTTCCCTTCGAAGAAAGGCCTCATCAGCAATAGAGATGGGGAGTAGAAACCTGAGCAGATTGCTTGTGTGTCATTCTTCTAATATGTTTCATATTTTATCCATAGTAGATATATTAGTGTAATTTTTCTTGCCTGGCAACTTAATGTGTGAGTGCGTGGCCAAGTCTGCTATCCCTCCAAATTGATAGAAGTTACTCACGCACATGGGAAGACTGTACGGGTCACAATGAAGCCTTGCACACGCTGATATTTCATACAGGGAGAGCACATACGTGCAGTTTGACTCAACACGTACATCTTAAGATCACAGTCTTGCAGATCTGGTGCGTGTCAAACTTTGACTGAAGTTGGTGAGAAGTGCATATTTCAGACTCCAGGTGGGACCTTGAATATGTCAAGTTGCTAGGACAGCCCAGAGGTGGTGAGAGGAGAGTGCTGGGCCGCCCCTCTACTCCTCTGTGGGTGCTGAGCTGTCTTTCTTTCATGCCTCTTTGTTCAAATATCCAAAACCCAAAGAAAACCAAACAGAAACACGAACCCCACCCCAAGCATGAGATGGAAGTAACAGGAGGAGAGAGAGAGAAGAAAAAGTGACAAAAATCAGACCTGCCTTTCTGGGAAGTTAATGGCTGTCAAAAAATATGCTCTCTGATGGTGATGCAATAGTAACTAAACGTAGTTTTCTCTAAGAGTAATGGCCAGTAATGGTTTCATGTCTTTCTTTAAAAAAACACTTAGTTAGAAAATCTCTCTAGGTATTCCCTCGTCCTGGCTCTCAGCCTATGTGAGTGATGAAACATAAACCACTGTCTATAGAGAATGAGAAAATTTTGAGTCACAGCTTTTTTGGTGTAATTTGGGGTAACCTCAGTGAAGTAAAAAGAATTGTCTCAGTACATAATTCATTCTGTTCTTTTTCATTTACAATTACAACACCTCTTCCTTCCAGTTTCATTTTTAAAGGTGACCTAAATATTTGACAGCATTCTTTTAAGTTGCTCAATTGGGGTTTCTTACATACTATTACTGGCAAGAGACAGCTGCATCAGCATTCCCAAAGTGGAGTTGTGCTTACATTCAGAAATGAGAAGGGTTAAGAAAGTGGGTAGCTCATCTCTTTAGGCAAAAAAAGCAGGGTAGAGGGAGAGTCTTAAAGAAGACAGGCTGTGGGGTAGCAGTTGTTAAGAGAAGCTATGGTAAGAAGCGTCTGCTGTAACATTTTGCCTTGGGAGGACAGAGGGAGTGTTTGGGAGGACAGATGTCAGTGTTTCTGACATCCTGCTCGGTTTTCCTGTTTCATGCCCTAAAAAAGGTTTGGCCAGTTGGAATCCCCTTAGTATGTGCTGTAAACTTTGCATTCAACTAGGATGTAGATGTCAAAGGTCAAAGTTCACTTTTTGCCTTCTCTCTCTCTCTTTTTCTCACCCACACCCCTTCCCCTCAATTTTATAGGGCGATATCCATGAGGATTTTTGCAGTGTTTGCAGAAAAAGTGGGCAGTTGCTGATGTGTGACACATGTTCACGTGTTTATCACCTGGACTGTCTGGACCCGCCTCTGAAAACCATTCCCAAGGGCATGTGGATCTGTCCCAAATGTCAAGACCAGGTATTGTTTCACAGATAGGAAGAGTTATACACAATGCACTATACAGATTTTTCTGCGTTAAAGAAAACAGCCAGATCACTTTGCTTACTCAGGTCAAGACAATCTGACATGGAACAAATCTATTTGATCTGTAATAAGGCTTGTGTGAATTTGGTCAAATTACATCTGTTGGGATGCGTGCAAATACAGAACTGTGAAGTCTTGCTCCCAGATTTGGGGTCCTTATTTGTTACCCTTGTTTTTACTCTTTTTCTGGGCCAAAGCACACAAACTTTTGGGAAAGGTTCTCTTTGACCCATAGAAATTTTCCCGTTCATCTTAAGCTCATTGTTTCTTCAAAAGTTATTAGTATATTCTTCTGGACAAATAAATAAAACATTTGCACAAGCCTACCTCAATAGATAGAGCAAATATAACCCCCTGTTTGCTCATGTAAATCAAATATCAGAGAGGTTGTCTTCAGTGATCTCTTTAATAATATCATCCGGCATCAGCATAATGTGGATAGGTGAACAGTTTGCTGCTTCTTCCTTCCAGATCCCATTCTAAAAACACACAATTGAAGTGAGCAGATGATATGTTAATTTTTTTTTTATAATTGCATTGAGATTACAAGACAAAGAAATAAACTATTGTATTTGTAACCCTTACATGGAACTCCAGAAGTTACAAAGGTTTGCTGATAATCAGCAGACTGAAGCTGTTAACATTCTGTCTGATTTTGCATATTGCTTGGTCGCCCATGTGACTTTCGGCTAGCCACATGGTAACATACAAAACCCACCTGTTCAGAAAAATGAAAATGAAAAACACAAATATCTTGATCAGTAGTTGCAAGTGAGGAGAGGGTGTTGCCACTTCCCTACTCCTGCTCTTGCCTACTCTCACTTTATGCCTTCTCTTCATACTTCTCTGATAGTTTCCCACAAAATTAGGGGGGAAAACGTCCGAGTTACTTTACTGTGAAGTGACCAAGTCCTCTATCTTCTGAGACACCCCTCTGATTTACTTATTCAAAAGATGCAATACGTGTCTTTCCTCTCAAAATAAAGTTTGTTACGAAGGAATATGTAGGAAGGATCTGAAAGATATAAATGGTACTTACCCTTATAAAGAGGGTTTGACAACTCTATTAAGATTATTCTGATAGGAAGGGGAGAGAGGACAGTTTCATGTTTTACTGGCCAGGAAGCATGATGTTTGAATGTATGATGTGGAGACTGCTCTGTGCCGTGAAAATTTTTCTTCCAGAACAACTAAGCTCAGCAATTTGTCTAAGCCATGAAATAATGTTAATGTCTCCTGGCAAGTTTGAGTTCAGATATGTTATCCTTTCATTCCTCTTTTAAGTTGTTCAGTTTCATTAGTAGAGTTTATTTGTGGTTATGGAGGGAATTTGAGAAAATGCTGACATTTATAAAAAACAGGTCTGCTTTGTGGGAACCACAATACGGTTGTGAATAATTCCCTCTGTTAAATCACAGAACGGGTCTGTGAAGCTTCATGTTAACAGGGCTCAGACTAATGATAGCCATAAAAGAAAATGATGTGTCTTTCCCTCTTTCTCTCTCTCTCCTTTTTGCTTTCCTAGAGGTAGATTGTGTAGCAGCTAAATCTCTAAATGCTTTTCTTTCAGATGCTAAAGAAGGAAGAAGCAATCCCATGGCCAGGAACTTTAGCAATTGTTCATTCATATATTGCATATAAAGCAGGTAGGAAAATAGGGAACAACACTTCCGTTTCGCTTTTAATAATGGAAAAAGTTATTTCAGGAATGGGATAGAATGGTGCTTCCCTTACAAAAAGAAATTAAAGGGGAGGAATGTTAATCACCAGCAAAGTGAGAATAGCAGTCTAAATATTTGTTAAGCCTTCAGTGACACTTGTGTATGTAGGTGAAATTTTGTGTGTGATTTAGTGCACAAGTTGTTGAATTGACTTTAAACACAATTCCCCTCTTTCCGTGAACCATTTTAGAGCCTCTGCCCACTGTTGTAACAGAAACGTTTTAAATATTCCCATTAATATTCTGTTTTGTAGCAAAAGAAGAGGAAAAACAGAAACTACTTAAATGGAGTTCAGATTTAAAACAGGAAAGAGAACAACTAGAGCAGAAGGTCAAACAGCTCAGCAATTCTATAACGGTGAGTATTGCCCTCTTAAATAGCTCTGCACCTGTGTTCTGGTGCCAGAATGCAGAGAGAAAACCGGAGAGCGAGTCCATGTACTAGACCTGTCTTCACTGGATTTACTGAGAATTGAGTGAGTGCTTTCGTTTGCTTCTTAGGACTTTGGGGAGCAGGAATGAAATACAGGCAACATATACTTAGATTGAGTCACTTACACATGATCCATGCTGACTGTATATTGTAGATGTACAATGACCTATAATATCAGTAGGTTACAAACATGACCCAGAGCATTATGGCCTGTGGGCAGTAGATTAAGTCAAGTTCTCCAGTGGCTCACTTAAATATGATTCATTAGACCTCTGTGTGTAATAAGAGTTACAGTCTTGGTGCGCTTTCCAGACCTTCCTAATACAAAAGTGATGATTTACTCATGACTGGCTCTCAGGCTCTTGATGTGTTGCCTTGGCAGTCAGCAGCTGGGCACTGTGCATGCCTCTGCATAATATTAATTAGATGATGTCATACTTCTAACCAGAAGCTGTAGTTTCCACCTTAGTTTATGGCAGTAATTGGAGCATACTTATTAATTTGCACTCTCCTCTCACCTTAATATGCAAATCAGGCCAGTTGCCAGCGTAAAGTTTGAGCCCCTCACTTAGCGTAGCCCTGGTCAGTATCACAGAATGAAAAATACTGAAATCTGTTATGTGGCAGCATCTGTAAGGCTGGATACGTAAGTACAGACTTTTCTTTTCAAATACAGATGCACTTTCTGAGCTGCCTGTTTTTACCTATTAGAACAAAAGTAAGTGTCCCATGTTTAAAGACCCCTAAATACAAATAAAAGGACTGTGAGCAAACAAGTGGTGAGAGGTGCTGGTTAGCGGTTCTGGGTGTTGGCATCTTCTGGTTGGCAGTAGCTGGGCATAACCTGAGCAGCACTAGAGCGCTAACACTGTTTCTCAGTGACGTACCCAGGCAGATGCAAGCCCTTAACGTGAGGGATTGACAGTAGGTAAGGAGAATCTTCTGTGATCAAGTCAATGTTTATAATTTCATTGGAACTGTCCAAATAAGACACAACGGGTCTAAATTTTGTGGATTTTTTGTGATGCCACGCGCTGCATGTGAAAATAGTAAAGCTGAAACCAACAGTGTCTGGAGATCAGCGTGGATAAAAGATTTAAAAAATGTAGGAAGGTTGCCATCTTCATGTAAGAACCTGAATGTGACAGACACAGCTACCATCTCCTCATTTTTGAGAGTTCCTATATAGATATAAGCAGTTTTCCACCCTTGAAACATTGTTTTTTTAAAGTTATCTTACCCTGACTCTTAACTGATGAGCTAGCGAGGTTACTACTGCTTCTAAGAGAAAGAAGTGGCTACAAAGTAAGATTTTCCAGTGAAGAAGGGCTTGTTTTTCTTTTCAAGTGCCCCTTTATTTATTGAGAGGAGGAAGTGATGTTCCTGCTAAAATGTATGTGAAAGCAAAGGCTGTATCCCATTAGCAGCATGCACACACACTGTCAGCAGTCAGCTGCAGTGGGATGCCTGAGTTTGCAGATCTGAGCGAAAGAACTTTCAGCAATGCAATACTAACAGAAAAATAATAAGAACATGTACTTGGAAGTTTCCCTTCAAAAGGAACACAAAAGGATGGAGCTGTCTGTGGATTTGCAAAACACCTTGGGATGAAAGGGGGCCATACCAGGTGACAGCTACGTACTGGCAATTTAATTCCTCGGCCTGCAAATATGAATTCTGCTGTGAACACAGCCCTGAGACTCTTTTTCTTCTAGGCTGGGAAAGTGAAATTGTCTCTGCAGTCTTTTGTGCATGCTGACATTTAGATCTGCGAGCATCATACTCCTCTTCCCTTCTTTCATTTGTAAGCTTGAACTTGTTACTGCTTTTCTGTTTTGCTGCAGAAATGCATGGAAATGAAGAACACCATCCTTGCAAAACAGAAGGAGATGCACAGCTCCTTGGAGAAGGTAAAACAGCTGATCCGCCTCATCCAAGGCATCGACCTTTCAAAACCCATAAACTCTGAAGTCAATTCAGTAGCCATCTCCAATGGCATGGACTCCACTAACAATACTAATGCTGCCACCTCCACCTTAGCCCCCTCCCCTTCCCAGAGCTGCATGGTGAACTGTAACAAGAGCGATGAGACTAAATAACACAGTGAAGTTAAGAAGGGGCCAAGGGAGGTGGCGGCAAGGAGGAAGAGCGAAATAACGAAACTCTAGAAAAGCAAAACCGGATTTCTTCTGGAAAGTGCAGAATTCTTTAGTTCTTTGGTTCCAGAGAGAGCGTGAAGATGCTTGTGCCAGGCGGCACCGGAGTTTGCCAATTGATCCTTCTTATTCTGTGTGTACATGCAAAGTTTGGATCATGTTACATGAATAGTGCCAGCTGGGGGTTCTTTGCCAGCACCATGCCAAGTGAAATAATATATTTACTCTCTCTATATTTTACACCAGTGTGTGCCTGCAGCAGCCTCCACAGCCACTATAGGTTTGTTTTATTTTTCTTTGGGGTGAGGAGCAGGGATGAGGGAGGAGAGCAGGTTTCAAATCCTTATTTGCAGAACAGTTTGTTTAGCTAGGGAAAAACGAAAACAAGTCCAAAGAGCCTGTGGGCTTTTCCTGTTTCTAAACTCTCAGTACTATTAAACCAAAAAACCAGAAATATAAATTATCAAATCCCAGTGCCCAGAAGGGACAAGTCTATCAAATAAGCAGTATTTACTATTGTTTAGACAGGAGATATACAAAAGGAAAGGAGGTGGACTTTTCACTGAGTAACCAGCACATGTACAGACTGAGGATCTACTGTCCCAACAGCTTTGGGTTAATCCTATTTCTTCACATTAAACAACAGCCATGCTTTGCAGAATTGGTTTGGGTCCTCACGCTCATCCAGAAAGCCTGTGTTGGGAATGGGAAAATAGAGGGCCAGAATCCAGGGTCAGCTTGGAGCATTGGACGGAGGTGTCCCAAGAGAAAATGTGCATTGATTACTTGAAAATGAGATTCCAACCCTTTTCTATATTTATAAACAACAAAGGTATCCTGAACAAAGTAACACATGACCCAGATGTGTGAACTGAACAGAGAAATGTCCTTTTCTTTCACTTCCTTTCTCTTCTTTTGGTAACAAGAACTAAATAAGGAATAGAAAAGCTGTTTTTCAGGCTGACAGTCTAATTAAAGAGGTAGATGGGACCTTGCATGGTATAGATTAGAAGTAATAGTGTCAGTGAGATACAGTGAGTCTTTGTGAGTCCTTGTGTCATCGTTTTGGGCACTGTTTTTTTATGCAAGGGCAAAATCTTTGTATCTGGGGGAAAAAAACCAACTTTTTTAAATTAAAAAGGAAAATAAAAGATATTGAGGTCTTCCTAGTGTTACTTAAAATAAGATCAAGGTAAGAAACATTGTAAAAAAAAAAAATTACAAAAGTGCTATTTGTTTCCTAAACAAGTGATTTCTATTAAAAAGGTGTCAGAACTGGAGAAAATGCTGTGTACTTAGAATTTTTTAACACAGACTTTGCTTATTTATGATGACATTCTGCTGTGTTTGTGTTTTAAAATCCAATGGGACAGTTTCCATAGATTATACAATACATGCTACTGGCTAAACTCTAAAGAGAATCGAATCCTACAGTGCTGGATCTCACCCCACCTGGAGGATCTGCCAGGCTTGTCTCTGCTGTTACCGTATCTCCCCCATTCTTTCGTATGTTTGTAACCCAGAGGAGAGCAATTGGCAGCGTGCTTGTTGAAGGCTTTTATAGTTTCGTGATATGGACTGATTAGAGCTGGAGAACAAAAGGCAGCGAGTTGTTTGGACTGAAATCGCCTTCTGTTATATCCTCTTGTTTCAGAAGTTCATCTTTTATGTATAATCTTGACTCTCGATAGCAAAGCTTGCCTTGTGCTTCCTGTTAATTGTGGGTCTGTCTCAGATTAGGGTGCTGATTCCAGTCACTTAAGGTCGTGTCCCAGAGCTGCCTAGTTTCACCACTGCATATAAACATTTGGGCAAACCAGTTTCCATCGGAGGCACTGGGAGAACTCCCTTTACTTCCGGTGGGAGCAGAGTTGAGCCACTACACACATAATGTGAGGCAGAGCCCCTGGTGTGGTGCCATTGACAGCATGTGTTGGGTGGCGAGGCAGACCTGTTCAGCTGTTTCTAGTGGAACACGGAAAAGCTTTGGATTTCGAGGATGCATTCCTAAGCAAGAAGAAGTGAATACTCCAGACACTGTATAGCCTGAGAGAGTCTCTTTGCTGCCACAGCCAAGTATGCTTCTGTGGGATTCTCGGAGCTGTTTTCTTCACTTGCCTTTAGCTTGCCCTTCTGCCCTTTAAGGGCTTTTATTCTTTCTGTAGGAGTGTGTGCTATTTACAACTCTGAGCTCAGAACTGATACCCCGAGTTCTCACATTTGTCTGTAGTTGGGAAAGTGACTCTTGCGTGCACTTCTCAGTTGAACCTGTGATAATCAAGACTGTCTTTTGATGTTTGAGTTCTGTTATGGAACTAGCAGAGCTGGAAGGATAAGTTGGCACAAGTGGCAGGGAGACAACTGGGCAGATGATGTCAAAACTGATCAAACTAAAAACGTCCTTGCATCAACCCAATTACCAGTGGGACTCATTGCCATAGGGCAGCACTGAGCCAGCAACCCACAGCATTTAAGCAAATGACTGTGTATTTCAAGGGATGAAGAGAAAAAACAAACTGAACACGAGACTTCCTTCTTTAGAATATGAGCCAGCAGCTAAGTGCCAGATACTCGGGAAAATCTGCCTTTTTGACCAGGTTGTTGTGTAGTTGGCCACTTGGGTAATTCTTAACATCATCTTCTGAAGCACCGAGTGCGTTCGTGGTAAGACAGAGTCTCTAGGGATGGGAGCGCTGAGTCTTCATGGTTCTCATGTTCTTACTCTTCTGAGCTCTGTTGGAAGCACTGCACTATTTGGGGGTAGCAAGCTATCCCTGAAGACTTGATGGTCCTTCTGTTTTCTTTGCCAATTCAGGAGGGGATGGAAGTGAAATTCACTAGTAGCCGTAATCTGAGCTCAGTTAACCAGCCAGGAGTTGTTAAAACAGCTATTACTGCTTTTCTGAGGCATCCGCTTGTCTCCAGAATCCGAGGAGATAAGTATAGACTTTTATGTCCCTTTTGTACAGCATTTGTGTTCCAGACTGTAAAAGGACATCTTTAGTTAATTATTACCTAGCAGAGAAATGATCTTAACTCAGACTTTTTGATGCTACTAGGTAGTTTTCTCTCTCACTGATCTTGTTTGGATGCTTTCCCTCCTGGCTTTGCAGCAGTATCCATCAGTAGGCAAGGAGCATTCCCAGGGCTACGCTGACACTGGTAATGATGCTGCTACATGGGCTCAAGTAAATTGGTGTTATCTCTGCCCAATTAGCAACAATAGGGTGGAAGGTGAATTGGCATTTACTAAATACAGAGGAAAATGGGGTTTTTTTGTAGCTGCTCTAAAAGGTTCCAAATGAAGGGAGAAATTTAAACTCTTTGACAGCTTAAAACTCAAGCTTGGGTTGTTTGGGGTTTTTTCTCGTGTAATATTTGAGATAGAGTGAGTTTGTACTAAAACTTCTGCTCTTTGGGAAGCTGTCATAATGACTGGCATTTTGTATTTCCAAACCACCCTTAAGATACTAACTAATTCTTATGTCATTGCTTGTCATTGGTGGGAAATAAGCGGCTTTTAAATCTCTGTTATAAAGGAGGAGATGAGGCCACAGAGGAAGCTCGTATCAGAGGCGGTCCTGGCTCTCAGCCCAGTGCGAAGGGCTTTAAGAAGTCACCCTTCCTTGCTCAGAAATAGAGTAAGCATTGCAGAAGTAGTTTTTTCCCTTCTTACAATCTGTTCTTTAAACAGCTGGAAAGGTGTGTTGTGGTCAGAGCTGGAAAGCTAGCGTGCGACCTGGCTAGAAGAATTAGTATTCTCATTAGTAATCTCAATTATCTTTGTTCAGAGCCAGCAGTGGTTTTAGCACTGTACAAAACACAGTAAAGGCAGTACTTTTAGGGATGATTGGCAGGCAGGGTGAGTAGCATGGATGGTTCTTCGAAGACATCATTAGCCAGGAGGATGGTAGGATGTTGGTAGGATGAACTAATAGTTTGCATGAGCAAAACAAGGACTTTGTTCTTTGTTGCAAGCAAGTTTCTGTCGGTCAGGATATGAATTAAAAGCCACTAACCTAGAAATTAGAGAGGTGATAATTTTATGGGCAGATCTGCTGGTTTTGTTGTTGATAGAAAAAACAATATTGTATTTTATCCTTCCTAGCTCACCAGGCTTAAGAAAGCACATCTGTGTTGCAGCTGTCTAGAAATGTGAACCCTAATTCTCACCTCCTTGGCTTCAAATCATCTTCTTCCCTGTACTGTTGCAGAGGCAGCCCTGAAAAGCAGCGTGATCAGCATTCAGGAGGGCCCAGAGTGAAATCTCCCTCTTAGCCCCACCGGGCTGTGGCAGCCTACGATACAGGGAGTAAACTCTGAAATTTCCTTCCCATGTGGATACAGTGGAAAATATTTGTGAATTTGCAGTGCACATATTTCTCTTTCTTTTTTTTCCTCA
This sequence comes from Chionis minor, assembly GCA_013398295.1. NCBI lineage: Eukaryota > Metazoa > Chordata > Aves > Charadriiformes > Chionidae > Chionis > Chionis minor. The sequence continues at coordinate 62,228 of VZSF01004072.1, read as the reverse complement.
GCTGGGTTGCACCCTGCCCTCTTTGCTTCTGAAGCACTAGTGATGCATACATGTTTTTTAATGAAACATGTTTTTAAAATATCATATTCAGATGTCAAACCAAAATTCACTCTCTCGCTGAGGGCCTCTCTCAGTGAGCTGCTCGGATAACCACTGAAATACTGATATTACACTTCCTGGTGGGCCATGTCCCTTTGGGCAGAATTTGCTGTGTCTTTTTGGAACTGTTTTGACCCTTCACCTCCATTTGTCCTCCTTTGGATTCTGAAGACCCAGGGCAAGCTCAGCCTTGCTGGGTTACTGCAGAGAGTTTCCTGACAAGTGTGTAGAAACTTCAGAAGAGTCGGGAGCCTGGAGAAAGGGGAAGGTGTTTTGTCGTGCAGCTAATTCATTTGTCACTTAGGCTTGCCTGGCCAACAAACTACCTCAGCAAAGGCCGTTCCCAAGCACTATGTGGATTCTGTAGTTTCTGGCATTCAGAAGGCAAAAGGTCTTCAAAGAACTCTTACAACAGCCAGCTAGGTACTGGTCTCTTGAGGGGATGCGAGCGAGCCTTGCAGCAACACGCTGTTGGATGCTTGGTTTCAGTAGTCAAACCTGGACTAGGGAATGCCCTAAAAATCAGGTGGGATCAGGAAAATACAAGAGCTGCAGACATCTTGTCTCCAGGTTATTGCTGTCTTAGATCCTTCTTTAAGTCTCAGTCCTGTTTGTAACGTCTACAGAATGGAATGTAATACTTGAAAAATTACTCTCTCTATCCTTTAGCTCCCATTTCCCCCGTGTTTATCTTTTATCTGGGACAAGAACTTTCTGCATCATTGTGTCTTGTATAGGCTGAGCACATAGTTGAAACTTGCCAATAAAGAAAATTATTTATACCATGCACTGGTAAGCTTGGTAATTACAGACCCATGAAAAGACAAACACCTCTCCTAGAGGTTAATTTAAGTTGTGGGCTTGCTTCAGAAAACCAAGACCTTACCTGTGTGAGGGTCTGTCTGTATCCCCTGTCAGTATTACTAAACTACCCGAGTAGTGAATGGAAAATGGGCTCACCGAGAGCGCTGGTGCCCTGAAAATGGCTGTGCTGCACTGGAGTCCGTCGCATGAGAACAGCCGGGCCAGGGCTTCTCATCTTCCCTGGCCAGAGCTGGGTGCTGCAGGGACAAAGGAAAGGACAGAAGTCTCTTTCGAGAAGCAAGGGCAGTGAGAAGGGGTATGGGGCTGAAGACAGGGGAAAGGAAGAAGGGAAGCAGGAGGGGCAAAAGAAAGGAAGACTACGCGGGGTAAAGCAGAGCAGAGAGAAGAAATGGAAGGAGATGAGAAGGAGGGAAGGTGAGGATAGGAAAAATCCAAGAGTGAAAGAGGGCTCCATTCCGAGGAGACAAGTACCCCTGCAGTCACAGAGTTTGGAAGTGCAGTGGAAAGACTAGAACAAAAAGGCTCTTTATCCCACCTCGATTTCTGACTTGGGTTGATCTGTGTTCCAAAAGGACCAAGTGTGGTGGGAGAAGACAATTCCTCAGCTGCAGATGGGGAAGGAACGGGCACGAAGTCATCCCTAACTCTGCTTCTGCTGCCGAGTTTTCCCATCCTGACCAGAGCCCTGTTTGACTTCTGTGCTGCAACATGGGACAAGGCAGATTAAGCAGACCTTGGGGCAGCAAGGGGTCCCGAGTGAGCGGAGGAGATGATGCCGGGCAGGACCTGCGAGTCAGGTACTTCTCGGCTCTCTCTCGGAGTATCTGTGCAAGCTTCCTCTTCTCTGGGCCATCACGCCTGGCAGTTCTGTGCCAAAACCCCTCTCTGCAGCAATGCCTCCCTGGTTTCTTAGGATCTGGTTTATTTAGGGACCCGTGTAAAAAGGCAGTTCGCCAGAGCAGCTAGACAGGGGCATGTGGTAAGTTCACCGTAACCCTCCGGGAGCCGAGCCTGGAGAGCCCTGCCGAGGGCCTGCATCAAGGCTGCGGGAAGCAGCAGCCCCTGGGGCGCCCTCCCAGGAGAACACTTTCCAGGAGACCTCCAACTTTCCTGGCTGGAGCGTGTTGGCAGGGCAGTAAGCTCTCTGTGTCTCTTCTTCTTCACTCTGTAGTATCCAAACAGGTGTCAAATGTTTCAGACAGAGAAACTCGGGCCAGTCCACGTCTAGGAAGAAGTACTTAAGGGCATGTTTACTATTGGGAGCGCCTGGGGCTCTCGGGAGCCGTGTTGGCTTGGCTCAGTCTGTCCTGGGTGGAGAGGGGGCACAGAAAGGCAGCAGCGACCAGTGAGCAATAGCTGTCTGCTGGCACTCAGCAGACTTCTCGCCACCTGGGGAATTTGCATCTTTGTTTTTTTAGTTTTTCCTAAATTTACACTGGAAAATGCACACCTTGACCACTTGCTCTTTTGTTGCCTGCCGCCTTTTACCTGTGGTTGGAAAAGAAATGAAGTTTGTTGCCTCCGAGCTTTGAGAAAGCACTTTTCTTAGGGAGCAACCAGGACGGCCGTGGGGTGTAGCTGAGGCAGAGGAGGGAGGCAGTGGCTTACGCCGGTCCAGCACTGAGCTCCCGGGGCTGTGTGCAGTGGCCACCCTTGATTTCGGATCCCTGGCGCTGAGGGTTGCAGCAGCACTGGGAAGACGCTGTGCCCGTGCAAGCGAGGGCAGGGGCTCCCCTTGCTCCTTATCCTGATCTATCAGACCGGGCACGCCAAAATTGAGCTGGGAAGGGCACTTATTTAGAAAAGAAAGGAAGAATCCCTCTGTGCCTCGCATTCCCCTCCGTAAAGCGGGTACCGGCAGCTCCGAGGCTGCGAGAGCTGTTTTCCATGGGCTGCGGGCACTGGGAGCAGGCACTGTTGAAAGAAGAGGCACAGTCGCACGCTCCGTGCTGGGTGCGGCAGGAGGCTGCCTGTTTCTGCTTGTTCTGGGCTAATGTGTAATTTCTAATTATAGTCTCATACATTTCTTTAATTATCACTGGCATCGAAGCAGTCATTGACTCTAGAGCCAGAAGTAGCGTCTCACCCGCCAGCTCTCCCTTCCAGAAGGTACGATCCTCTGAGTCATTCCTGATGCCACGTGTGACAGGCAGCCAAGACCCTCCTTAAGGAGGGGTTTTGCTACCGCATAAGCCCCTGAGGCTCGGCGCGGGCAGCTTCCCGGCGGCCCCACGCAACCAGAGCCAACAGGGGGTCGCACCCCATGGGCTGCTTCACTTCGGTTACAGCTGCAGGGCCCCCCCAGGCACCCTCTCACCTCAGCAGAGGCGCCTCGGCCACCTCTCGTAGCCCCACAGAGGCAAAGCGCGGGGTTGCTGTTGACGTGAAGCAGAGATTAAGCGAGGTAACCGGGAGGAAAACAGCTACTGCCAACCTGTTCAGCCTCCCACGGAGGAAGGAAACAACTTTGCAGTGCTAACAGCAGTGGAGCCCGTGGTGCAGAGCTGCAGCTTGCCTGGGAGGGCCTGGTGCAGTGGTGGGGTGGCTTCCCACGTGGTCCTTTTTGGGGGCTGACTGGCTCCAACCTGCAAAAGCCCACTGTGTCGTCCGCTGCCGAGGGCAGGCAGATTGTGAAGGCAGCTCTGCCCGTCTAGCGAAAATACTTAGTCCTCCATCACAGCTTCACGTTCCTGCAGTTGTGCCGGCACCATGGCAGCAGACCTGTTGATCCCACCGCCCGCCCGTGTGCCCTGCTTCGTCCCGTCCCCTCACAGCCGCAGCGTCTCAGCCGAGCCCGAGCTGTGAAGTGGGAGTGCTGGCGTGGGGTCAGACCCCAGGCTGATGCTGAAGGGCGCCGTGCCTGAGCCCCGGTCCCTCCCCAGCCTGCCTGACTTCCGCCAGCTGCTTTTGCGGAAAAGCCCCCAGTTCTGGCAGCGCAGCCCCCCCATGGCCATGGGCCCGGTGCTGCCAGGGGACAGTGGCAGCTTCTCTCCCGGCTGGATTTCCGCACGGCAAAGCTATGGCTCTGCCTGCCGTGAGCCGGTGCCACCCCTCTCCCCGCCAGTCTCCCGTCCTTGCACGCCCTGGCGTAAAATGCCCTTTCTGACCAGTACTTCTCTGTTGTCACAGAATCACGTCATGAGAACACCGACTTGTGAGCTGGTTTGGGTTTTTTTAAATATCTCTATTTTTTTTAGCCTGATGCTCATAGTGATCTGCAGTCTCTTTGCTGCCTTCAAGTACCTTGTGGTTTCAGTTTTGGTACCAATGTGTTTAGATTTTAGCAAATTAAAAGTTGGGGGGAGGAGGGGAGAAGGGGTACAGAGCATCTGATCAATTTGTATTTATTTATTTTAACATTTTACTAAATAAAACACGATAAAATCTCTTGTCTCCTTAGCTGTGTGTACCTGGCGGGGACAGTGGGTCCCACAGGCACAGGGGATGGCGCGGTGCCTGCAGAAAGTCCCCAGCCCCGGGGAGGAGTTTCTGAGCGATGGCTGCGGTGCGCTCCGGCCGGAGGCTTGCTTTCTTGGCGGGGAGAAGAGGGTGCTGCGTTAGTAGAAATTAATTTTAGCTCTAAAAGGGCTCGGTTAAGAAAATCTCGGCAGGCTCTCGAGTCAGCGGCTGCCTCCAGCTGGTGCTGCCCGGCAGAGGGCACACGGAGACCAAACCCGAGCCGGCTTTACTCTGGCTTCCTGAACACTTGTAGGCACGTTTTGGGTGAAGGGAAGGATTAGCTGAAAATGATGGCACACAGTCCTTCTGCTATAGGCACAGCAGAACGCGTTCCAAAAAAACCCAAACCTGCAGAGCCAGCATTTCTGTAGCCATCTGACCATCAAAGAAATGCCCAGAAGAGGCCTGCTCCATCCCAGCGCTGTCTCTAGCAGAGAGCAGGCTAAATTATCACCGAATCACAAGGGTTGGAAGGGACCTTCGGAGATCAGCTAGTCCAAACACCCCTCCGCCAAAGCAGATTCACCTGGAGCAGGTTTGACAGGAATGCATCCAGGCAGGTTTTGAGTATCTCCAGAGGAGATTCCGCAAGCTCTCTGGGCAGCCTGTTCCAGGGCTTTGTCACCCTCGAAGGAAAGAAGTTTTTCCTCGTGTTCAGACAGAATGTCCTCTGTTGCAGTTTGTGCCCGTCCACTCTCTAGCTCTGATCCAAACCTGGGCTGTCCCTCGCTGCAGGAGCAGAGCGGCACTGGCGAGCTTTGGCTGTATTAACCAAGAGCTGCACGCTAGGGACTGCCCGGGCGGAGCTGTGCCCAGCCTCCCAGTCATCGGCATCGTCTCTCCGGCCCTTTCCCAAATAAAGCCTCAACAACTTGCTCCTGGCACACCACCGCTGTCCTCCCTGCTCCGCCCTGCAGTCGCAAGGCTGGCAGCTCATATGGCCTAAGAGCCAGTTTCTATTCCCAACAGTCTTGCAAAGCCAAGGCCACTCGGCAGGGGAGCCCTGCTCCGTGGTGGGCGAGGGGAAGGTCCTGCGGGTCACAGCCCAGGGGACATCTCGACGCACTGGTCTCGGGGACGAGCCGCAGCACCACCAGAAGAAGAAAACGCGTCTCTTCCACTTGAGTGTGACTAGACTGACTACCTGCTGCCAGCGGCGAAGCCCCAGGCTCCATTCAAAGGACACTGGGTGTGCAGGCTGCCAGCCACAGCCCCAGGAACCGCCGGGCTCAACCCCACCACAGTCAGTGGCCACCAGCCGCTTCACCGCTGGCGGGGGACCGGTGTGCCTGCCACTTGGTGACACGAGCATTTCCTTTGCCTGCTGTTGCTCCCTGCTCCCCAACCCTCCCACTGTGCCAGCCCGAAAGGGAAAAGGCTTCAAAGGCACCAGGCAGAGCGAGCCCAGCGATGTTTTTCCCCAGCTGGGGCTGAGGCTACCCCTGCACTGCTCTCCTCCCGCTGATCTCCCTCCAGGGAACTTGTGCAGGTTCACAGCAGCAGGAAAATTAATAACCAGGCAGTTCTAACAAGGACGTGAAAAAGAATAAAAAAGCTTTAATTTAAAAATTAAATTAAAAAGAGAGAATAAGCAAGAGGCGCTTGTGCCCTTCCCGTACCCCGCGCTTCGTATGGCTGCTCCTAGCTGCTTCCACCATGGACGGAAATCCTCATACCTGCACAGAGCTGGCTCCTGCAGCCCAGAGTAACGCTAAGGAGAGAACAGCAGAGACTGCAGCAGCAACTGGCCTGGAGAGCCTCCAGGGCCACCAGCAAAATCATCCGGGAGGAAGAAAGGATGAAGAAGAAAAAAAAAAAAACCCAAGACACCCTAATCATTTAATTCTCAGGAGAAAAGTATTAAATAATTTAAATAGCGTGAGGAAAGCAATGCATCCTCTGTGCTCCAGTGTGCAACAGCGGTGGGTGGAACAGTGCCCGGCCAAGCTGCTCCTGGCGCGGCAATCCCGCCACAGTGCTCAGCTACGGTCTCATCCAGTGTCAACCACATCCCTGACTGTCGAGGGCAACGTCTGCGCTGCCAAGAGCTGGGGAGGAGCCGGGTGGTCCCCTGCCAGGAATTTCTCCAAGCATGTGCTGGCCCACGAAGCTGCTGCTTTGCCCATGGCGACGGCGGCCAGGCATGGTTCGCCGTCCTGCCCTGCGGGGCGCTGCCAGCCCTGGAACAGGGACCGTCCCTGGCACGGCTGCTTCCAGCCGGGAGACACAGGCCTGTTCCGGGAGCTCTCGGCTGGGGACAGCAGACAGCCCGCCCTGCTCTGGGTGACTCCCACACCGCCAGTACTGGGCCAACCCCACGGGAGACTTTGCATCTGTAGTGATGGGGAGTCACAGTATTTCGCCCTGTCAACTATTTCACCCGCCTTCCTCATCAGCCTCGTCCGGCCTTGAACCAGGTCTCCAGAGCTGCTGCTTCTCCCTGGTGCCACCTTCCAGGGTGTCAGGAGGCTTTCTCTGAGCCTGACTCCTCCAAGGATGCAAAGAGATGCTCTACATCCTCGTCTCCCGCTCACCAAAGCCCCGGAGGGCTGTGCGGAGGACTGGGACCTGGGACCACAGAGCAGGGGCAGGACAGGGTAAGGTAGAGCTCCCAGACCTCACGGTGACATAAGCTGAGAATTCAAATCTGCTAAAACAGGGGAGGGAGGAGACCCGTCCCCCTGGCTCCTGGCATGGGGAGGTTCTCCTGTAACACAGGAAGGCTGCTGCTCCGAAAAAGCTCTCCACCACGCTGTAGCAGCTTGACCCGCAGGCACTGCCTGTTCTCGCAGCTGGCACCTTCCATCTTGGCTACGGGCATCCCATCTGGCTGGGCTGGAGAGGCCGTGCTGCCGGCTCGGTCGCCCTCAGGCCAGGCTGCAGCAGTGGGCCGGGGCAGGAGCGGGGCCCTGTGCCATCCCTTCTCCAGCGTGCTGCCAGCACCCCGCACCCACTGTCCCCGCGCGTCACAGGCTCCTCTCGGCGGTGAGGTATTTGAGCGCAGCAGCCCCGTACCGCCGCGACAGGTCCTGGTGGAACTCCTCCCTCAGCGTCTGGAGGCAGCCCCGGTACCCCGCGCTCAGGCGAAACTTGGAGATGTCAAAGCTGGGGGCGTGGGGCATGTGGATCATGAAGGCGTTGGGCAGGACCAGCAGCTCATACTCCTGGGGACAGAGCAGCAGCCCCTGCCGTCAGCACTGGTTTGGTGGCACTGACACGTCGCTACCCGGCCAACAGCCCCCCGAGCACCCAGCACCGCCACGTTCCCAGGAGCAGCCCCTCACCCACCTGTGCATCCAGCTCCATGATGTGGGACACCTTGTTCCAGCCAAAGCCCACGAACCTCTGGTCGTACTTGGGGCAGTCTCGCCTCACTACAACGTAAGGCTCGAAGTCTGGCTGCCACGCCACACGGTATGGCACGGTGGCCGTCCGCCACTTGGCATAGTCAGTTGGGGCATGGCCTTTTGGCCACACGTGGTACCTGCGGGGAAAGATGGAAATGAGACCGGGGAAAACTGGCAGCTCCCCGAGACAGGCAGAGGACGCAGGGTGTCCTCAGAGCCAGCTGCCCCACAGCCCCGAGGCACAAGGGTACAAAACCGGCTTCTGCTGTGTGTGACAGCCCTCTTGGATGGCGGGGCAGCTCCGGTCCCTACCTGAAGGTGTAGAGGGAGCCCATGTCCAGCATGGAGAGCAGCTCTGCTTTGGATTTGGGGAAGGTCAAGCGGTAGTGCAGGGTCTCAAATGCCGGCACGATGAGAGCTGCCTTCCTCTGAGGCAGCTCCAGCTGCTGGATGGAGTTCCTATGGTGGTAGGAAGGGTGTAAGGTCTCCCTGGCTGTGAGCTGTGGCCACAGCCCCCTTCCTCAGACCCTCCACCCTGCCCACCGCTCCAGAAGGCTACTAATGAGTGTGGACATGTTGCAGTGATGCCATGCAGGGGCAGGAGGAACGGGGCACCCCTCACAGCAACGGCTGCCGCCTCATCTGCTGGCATCTGACAAAAGCAAGGGCAGGATCCCAATGCTGAACACAAAGGAAACGGTTTCTGCATGTTGAGAACCACTGCCCGGGGCGTCTCCTGCAAACCCTGGTGCCTGGGGAGCCCGGCAGGCTGAGCAAGAGCCAGCTGGAGAAAAAAGCCTTACCTGAGGTAATCGTAGAGGCCATACATAGGCAGGAAGTCAATGTCCGTCAGGAAGACATATGGTGTCTGTGTGTTGGCCAAGGCCACGTTGCGCAGGAGGTTGATGGGGTAGAACTGCCCCTCCTTGTAGACGATGTGGTAGGCGACGTTGCGGCGGGCACTCAGCACCTCCGAGGCCTGGGCGTAGCGCAGGAACTGCTGGGCCTCCGCGTCCGACATGTACAGCGCCAGGCTGATGGGACCTGCCCAGTGTTTGCAGATGGCCTCCAACATCTGTAACCTGCCGAGCAGAGGGCACTGCGTGACAGAGAGCCCTGCCCCGTGACAGCCTGGCCAAACGCAGAGCTGGGGGCCCGTCAGTAAGTCTTGTGCCAGCCGAGCCCAGTTCACAGGGAAGTAGGAAGAATTGCTGTTCCCAGCTTGGGGTGTTGCTCCTCGCTGCAAATCGCCAGCATGGGGATGAGGAACCCGCCTTAAGAGATCCCTGGTAGCTCCCAAGCTGTGGAGCCACCCCAGAGGCAGTGGGGGAGCCTGTCCTCCCACCCGCCCCACCCGTGAATACCTGTCCATGGAGAGCTGAGCCACGAGGGTGACATCGGTGGGGTTGGGAAGGGCCAGGAACTCGTACTGCAGGAAGAACAGGTGGACACGGTGCTGCGTGAGGTGCTGCCGGCGGAAATCGTAGCAGGGATCATCCTCGTCCAGCTCCTCCAGTGCCTGCTGCAGCTGCAATGCCGTAATGGTGAGGGAGAGCAGGAGCCCCAGGGTGAGCTGCGGGGCTGTGTGGGGTGTCTGCCCGCCCCACACTCTGGGGTCGGGGGCAGAGTCGCAATCGCCCTCACCTGGTTGCTGGGCGGGCTGGGGAGACTGGCACAGCCGAAGAGCTCCCTGCGCAGCAGGTTCCCATCGTACTCCAGGAAGGTCAGGTAGAGGTTGCGGAAGAACTCCACGTGCTTGTTCTTCACCCGCAGCTTCTTGGGCGAGTTCCAGTGGATCACCTGAGGGTAGTGGTGTGTCACACCACGGCGGGGAAGTCAGCAGCATCCAGCGCTCCCCACGCCCCCAGACACCACGCTGACTCCCACAGATCTCCAGCAGATGCACCGTCCTTCAGGCCTTCCCCAGTCTCAAAGGCAGCAAAGCCACCCACCTTGAGATCCGAGACCTCGGTGTAGCACTGCTCCGAGCGGGTGTGATCAGAGAGCTGCACATTCCAGAAGCAGGGGAGCTGGTACACCAGGGCTGGGTCCTGCTTGATCACCGCGTTAAAGATGTCCTAGGAGAGAGAAACGCGAGCACGCAGGCGGATGAGGAAGACAGCACGGCTCTCCCTGTGCCAGCAGTGCTACGGGAACGCAGCAGGGCCAACCACCCTGGAGAAGGGACCGTTACCTGATCGGCCAGCGAGGTGGAGAGCATGCTCATGAGCTCCCGCTCCGCCGTCAGACGCCACATCTGCTCCCAGCCCAGGCGACGCAGGCGGTCGAGCAGGAGCAGGATCACCCCTGGGTGCCGGGGAGGAGGGCACCGGGTCACCGAGGGAGCACCCAGCCATTACGCAGCTGGAGCACAGCAGCCTGCATGCCTTTGGACCCGGGGACGTGCCGCTTCTCCGTGTCCACCCACACGACACCAGGAGGCCGTAGCAGCCCCCTCGTGCCCACCAGACTCCCCTGCCTCACCTCAGCCTTCCCCAGCCTCCCCGTGCCAAGTGCCGCCGCAGCTGGATGCCCCATCAGGCTGCAGGGCCCTCCCCGGCAGCCCACACTCACCCGTGTTGAAGCCACGTCCCAGGGCCGGCCACGGTTTGTGGTTTTTCCAGAGGTTGCCCAAATACCAGTCGCTTTGGTTCTCCACCAGCCCGATCACCTGCTTGTCTGGGGAAAGAGAGGGACGTGGATGTGGCCTGTCTTACTGTAGGCTCAGAGTGCCCAAGCAAACCCAGTGCACCAGTGCTGTGGCAGATGGGGACGGCCACCCTGAGCCCACCACCCCAGCGGGTCCCAGGGGCACCCTGCCCTCACCAGAAAACTTCCCGAAGACAGCCCAGAGCTCAGCGATGTCAGTGGCGAAGGTGATGTCGGTGTCCAAGACGATGACCTTGGAGAGGTTGGAGGGCAGCGCCTTGGTCAGCGTCAGCTTCATCAGCCCGTAGATGCCGGAGTAGTGCTTGTTGGGGATCCACGACACCTCCGGCTGCAAGGTGACACGGCCTCAGGGCTGGGCACGGCCATGCCCTTCCCCTGCCCAGGCAGGACAGCCATGTGTGCCCGGCACCCCGTGCAGAGGAAGCCAGTGGAGGGGCAGAGCCGCTGGCCGATCCCAGCGCCGGCCTGCCAACAGAGCTGTGGAGCCAGCCGAGCCTGGAGCGCCTCCTCCGGCTGTACCTCCTTCTCCTTCACTCTCACCCTGGCCTGGCTGTTCCTCTGGCCACCAGAACAACCCGTACCCAAACCCCAGTGCTTCAGTGCTCAGCAGGGGACCCAGCTCCGCTGTGGAGGCTGTGTTATTCCAAGGAGCCTCCCCACCGCTCCAGCACTAACCCAGTGCCCCCCCTTCTCAGCTGGACCAGCAGCAAGTCCAGGAAGAGGAGCAGACGAGCAAGGGACCCGCAGGAGAAGAGGTAATAAATGCCCTCCTGCTTGCCCCTCTCTGCTGCTCCCGCTCAGCCCTCCGAGCGCTGGGTTGGGACAGGGCAAAAGGTGGGGGCAAGTGCCTGCCTTCAAGTCATCGGCGTTGTAGAAGCTGACGTGGACGGAGGGCACCATCCAGGACTGGAAGAGCGTTTGGAGGATCTGATGGGCCACCGAGTCTGTGATGAAGTGGAAGTGGAGGGGATTTTTCCTGCCAAAGGTAAGCGCAGCAGCACTCAGCACCACACTGGGAGGAAGAGGACATGGTCCCCATCCCTCCCACCCCTGCCAGGGGACAGACAGCAGCTGAGGGGACAGATGGAGAAAAATCAGCTGTCTGGGGGAAACAAATCCCTCTCTGGCCCTCTAAACAGTGGCACGGGGGTAGAGAGAGGCCCTAGAGCCCCTTGCCCACAGCACTGCCCCCCCTGCAGCAGCTCATCTGGGAACCCCAAACCAGCAGGCTCTGGCACGGCACCTCCCCATTACCTGTGGAAGAGGATGGATTTCACCAGGGTGACCACATCCCGGCTCGCGTTGTGCCCAGCGCACACAATTGCAACATGCAGGAGCTGCCCAGAGATAAACGGTACCTTTTTGAGACTGGACCCCACCACCACCCACCCCCATCCCCATCACAGGGTCCTGTCAGCTCCTCCCTGCAGCCCCGCTATGAGGAGTTTCCATAACCCAGCCCTTCCCATGGGGAAGGAGCCCCAGAGAGAGGTGGGAATCCCTCAGCTCAGAAGCGGGGACCAGGAGTCCGGCTGCTGCTCCTCCTATCCGGCCTCCCTCTCCAGGGAAGCCAGACACCCTCACCCACCGGCTGTAGCCTGTGGAGCACCATGAGCCAGGATGATGCCCCAGCATGGCCGGAGCACGGGATGAGCACTGCCAGGCAGGCTGCACATACACCCACGCTCAGCCAGGTCCCAGCCTCCCATCCCACGTCCCCTATCCACCGTGCCATCACCCACCTCGCACTTGTGCACCGTCCGCTGCTTGGGGCAGGCCGTGCGGTTGCTCCTCTCACCCCTGGGGGTGTCCCCGTCCTCGGCAGAGACCCCCCTCTGCGGGCTGCCGTCGCTGCCCTCCGCCTGCGCCTGGCCGAGCTGCAGTCGGAGCTGCTGGTTCTCCTCCTCCACCCTGCGCACCCGCGAGGCCAGCGCCTCCCGCTCCACGTCCCGGCTCGGCTGCTCGCCCAGGCAGGGTGGCAGCAGGAGGAAGCGGCCATCTGCGGAGGGGACACGGGGCACGCGATGGGCACAGCGAGGCAGAGCTCAGCCGGGAGGGACTGGATGTGGGTGGTGGGGCAGAGCCCCAACCGAGAAGTCCCGGCACACCCCACGTGCGCCCATCCGACGTCACAGCTCCGCTCCCCTGATCCCCAGGGATACCCCTGGAAAAGCAGAGCTCAGGTACACCCGCAGCAACTTGCACGGCCACTGAGCTACCACCCCGAGGCCTCAGCCTGCCCTGCCCACCCTCCGCTGGGGACTATCCCTTGATCCGAGGAAGGGGACCCACTCACATTCAAGGCTGCCCACAAAGAGGTAGAGCCAGGAGAGGAGGACGGCCAGGGTCACCGTGGCGAGCAGCAGCTTCAGCTTCACGCGCCAGGAGCGCAACATGGTGTGCCGGCGGGACAGGGGCAGCGAGGATCAGGTGGGCAGCCCGAGCCCGGCTGGCCCCAGCATCCTAGAGCCTGCAAGGGGCAGGGGAGTGGGAGAGAGTGGTGTCACCAGCAGCACACGTCCAGGTGCCCCGACGTTCCCCAGCAGGGTGTCCCCCGTCCCCTGCTCCCTCCAGGACACAGCCTGGGCAAGCGCAGCGGTGAGACAGACGCCCTTCACCCCTCCAGTGATGGCCTCTCCCAGCTGGCACCCTCCTGCCCATGCTGGGACATCTGGGGCCCCCCCCGCGCCTGTCCCACCACCCTGCTGTGGCTGCATGGCTCTCGGGGGAGAGCCTCAAACATGGGAGGAGGGAAGGAGTCCTCCAAGTCCTCCAAGCCCAGCCCTGTTCCTTGCTCCTTGCCATCCCACAGGTGAGGGGAAAGAACGAAGGGCTCCCAGGGGAGGAGAGAGGCTGTGCTGGAGAGGTCCTCCCCGAGCTGGGTGGCCGGTCATGGGGTGGTTAATGGAGCCTGCCCTTGAGATGGAGCGCAGGTCCCTCCCCCACCGCCTCTGCAGGCCCAAGGGGCCAGGACTGCTCTGCTCTGCTCTTGAGAGGCGGCCCCAAGGACACGGCCAGGCTGGGTGGGATCGCAGCCCACGCCGAGCCCCGCTGGGCACACTGGTTCCTTCCCAGCCCTCCCACCAGCCAGCTCCGGGGAACTCCGGCAGCCTCCCATAGTGAGGTCTGCTGCGAGCCAAACACCTCCCCCTCCACTCACAGCTACCTGCCCCAACACAGTTTGGTGGAAAAATCCCTAATGCTTCGGTGAGGCTCGTTTCCCGGTGCTGCTGGCCCAACGGGACATGCTGGGGGACCCCCTCGCCCCGCCACGGTGGCTGCTCGCGCTCCCCAGCGGGCAGAGCACCACGTTCCCTGCCTTGCTCCTGCACCCAGGCCCAACACGGGGACAGAAAGCATCGTCTCCAGAGAGCCCTGCCCCGAGATCCCAAAAAGCCGGGTGCCCAGGGCACAGGCAAAGACCCCACAAAGCAGCGGAACACCGACCTCTTCCCGACAGGCTGGCCTCGCTCCGCACCCCTGCCCGCCTGCCTGCTGCGGCCAGGCTGAGCCGTGGCCGCCCCTCGCGCAACATCTGGAGGCTCAACAAAAGCTGCCGTGGGGATGAATGGGCCGGATTAGGGTCTGCTCTCCCCTGCGCACACCCCACCACTGGAGACCATTGATGTGCAGATGCCCAAGGGGCCGCCAGCACTCACTAGGGGGCTGAAAGAGGCAGCCTGGGAGGAGCACACCCCAAGCAGCCCCCGGGGCCAGGGTGCAAATGCCTGCCCAGCCCAGGAATTGCCTGCTGAGGGTGGATGGCAAGCTGGCCAGGAGCAAGCGATACGCAGGGAAAGGCTCAGGCTCTGCACGGGCTGGGGCATGGCCACCCCAACCTGCTGGGGGATGCAGGCAAGCCCCGGTGGCAGCAGACACAGCACCCGAGGGCTGCACCCCTTTTCCTGGTGGAGAAGGGGTCCCGCCGGCACCACAGCTCCCTGCAAGCAGAGCCCAGCGTCACCCCTGCCTTCCCGCTCCACAGAGCAGGCCAAGCGCCAGCATGACGGGGAAGAGGGGAGCCACCATGGAGTGCGCCAGGCCCCGGCGCCCCTTCTCCCCGCCATGGCCGAGAGCCGGGCTGGACCTGGCGATGTCCCTGCACGCTGCTGCCAGCCCGTCTCCCGCCCACGAGGCGACCTCCACCCTCCCGCCTGCCCTGGGCGTCCCCCAAACTTTGTGTTGAGCTGGCCGCGGTGGAGGCAGGGGTCAGCCGGCACCGGGCAGGCTGGGAATCCGAGGGACGGCAAGGGACTTTAGCACGAAGGAAGGCGAGAGAAGGTGGGGGCAGAGAGCAGCAGCCCTCCTGCTCCTGCGGCCCCCCTGGGGAGGGGGGGCCCTCACTGCGGGGAAGGGCGCTCTGTCCCCAGCCTGACTGCGACCACGCCACCGGGACGGCAATTCGGGGGGACGGGATGGGACCAGCAGCAGGCCCGCCGGCAAAGACCCTCGCAGAGGCACCCAAGGGCTCCATCCTTCCCTTCCCCCCCNCGCCCGCCCCGCGCTGGCCCCCCTTTCGGAGGAAGAAAGAACAAACAAAACAAGAGATTAAATTCGCTTTCTACTCAAGAGCCCCCAGCGCCAGGGGCATGGAGTTGCCCAAAGTAAGTCGGAAGGAATCCGCCCTCCCTCCAAGCCCCCCTTTCCCGCTCCCAGCCCTCAAACATCCCTCCTTTGCTGAGATAAGGGGAAGCATCGGGATTATGTACCCCCTCCCCAGCACCTGCTGCCTCCTTTCCAGGGGCAGGTGCGGGAGGCTTTGTCCGCACGGAGAGATACTCGGGGGGCTCTGGATGGCGGCGGAGCCCGCTGCGTCTCCCCTGGGCCGGCAGAGAGGGGCTGCACGGCCAGCCCAGGACGCCAACATGGCGAAGGCGGGGTGCAGCTCTTGCTACCCCAAGAGGGGTACGAGCGGCACGTCTGAGCAGCAGCCCCTCGCCCGGACGGGGCGTGAACGCAGCTGTAGGTTTGAAAAGGAAGGAAGAGTTGTCCCCCCATTGCCCAGGCTTGCTCCAGCCCTGCCATCCCAGGAGAGCGGGGCTCCCTGAAGGGCCCAGCCTCCCCCAGCCTGCCGGGAGGGAGCGGGATGGCAGCAGGGGCGGCGGGAGGAGGCCGGGGCCGGGAATGCTAACTATGCGGAGCCCGGCTCTACCTGCAGCTCCCCCCGTGCCTGGCCCCAGGGCTGGGGAGAGGCTGGAAGCTGCTGCCCGCGGCCGGAGGGGAAGGAGGAGCCCCCTGCCCGCCTGGGCCTCGGAGGGACCTGATGGAGGATGCCCGGAGAAGGCAGGGTGTGGTGGGAGGAGGCCGCCGGCAGCAGCAAGAGGAGAAGGAGGAGGAGGAGGGATTAGGATGCAAACTGCCTATATAGCGATTTAGATGAAACGTAAATTGCCGCCCAGCAAGCCCCGGCCTGCCTGGCCAAGGGAGAGCAGCGCCTGCAGAGGCGGCCCCAGGGCGGGCAGGGCCCCCACCCCGGCACCACCGAAATCACTGCCCCGGGGACACGCGTTTCCCTCCCGCTCCGCTCGGGCAGCTCCCGCCCGCCCCTGCAGGGCCCCGGAACAGCGGGCAGCCGCGCCTCAGCAGCGCCTTTTCCGCCCTACCCAGCCCCGGCGGGGAGAGGGAACCCCAGCCCGCTCCCGTCCTCCTCCGAGCCTGAGGCTCCCCGCAGCCCCTTGCTCCCTCGCCTGGCCCAGGGCCACATGGAGCTCACCCTGGGACTGTCCTGTCCCTGCCCCCGGGTACCCATCACCTAACAAGCGCTCCCGCTGAGGCGCTGGGAGCAGCCGCCGCACAGGGCTCACCCATGCTCCTGGGAGAAGCCCAGACCTGCGGCAGCCTCCTGCCAACGGCACTGCTCCAGGGGACCAAACCGCCTCCTGCTCCGGCTGACCACCACCGCTTCTCCGCGTGCTATTCCCAGCCTCCCCACCTCGCTCCGTCCCTCAAGCAAGACCCAGCCAGGCCCTGTCCATCCGGGGCAGGAGCAGGTAGGCTGTTGGGAGAGCACAGGTGAGGTATTTTAGGATGTTTATGGCGGCGGGGAGGAGATGGCAAGCAGGAAGGCAGCTACAGAGCCTCTCCTGCTCCGTGAAATGTCAAAGGCACGGCCAAGTGGAGGGCAAGGCTAGAAGCGGCTCCCAGGCAAGGGGCACAAGCAGGCACTGCCAGCTGTGGCACGGCACACAAGTACCCCGGCTCTGCCTGTCCCTGCAGCCATGGCGCTCGGCCTCTCCGCCCTCCCTCCTCAGTCTCCTTGCTTGCGCCAGACAAGCGCAGCCAGCAGTAAGATGAGAGGTTTCCCAATACTGCAGGTTTCCAACCCCAGCGTGAGGGTGTGGGCCAGAAGTGCTGTTCACAGCAGGTTATCCTCCCACCCCCACACTCTCCCCGGGAGCAGGCAGCTCCTGCTTCGACAGGGATCGGCGACACAGCAAACGAGACAGAAAGAGGCGCTGAGGTGCCCTCTCTCTCTCTGGGAGAGACTGGTGGCAGACCCCGGGGAAGGGGGAGGCAGGACCCTGGTCTCACCGCACACCTGGACGCTCCTGCCTCCAGTGACAGCAGGGCGATAGCCCAGGCACGGGGAACGTCAAGCCAGCAGAGCCGGGCAGCTGCACAGACGCCAAGTAGGCGATCACACCAACCTCTGAGGCACGGGCAGGAGGAGCCCAAGGCTGGCTGCCCACTGGCCACCCCTCCATGCACAAGCAGCCCTCACTCCCAGGATGGTACGCCCTCCTTCCTTGCCCCAGACACCACACACGCCCCCCCAAAGCTGCCCACACGCTGACATTCCGCTCCTCCAAGGTCCCCTCTTTATGTAGTAGCATGGCTGAGCCTGACTGACCTTCACTCCCCCTGGCCGGGTGACTATCAGGTGAGCAGTTAATGTTTAGGGAGAGATGACAGTGGGAGCTTTCCCGTTGGATCAGCATGTTTCCCCCAGCCCCGCTAACACAGAGGGGACCAGCCATCTCTTCCCACAGCTCTGCAGCTGGCAGCAGGGCACACGGCAGGGTTGGCGTCTCAGCCTGTTGTCCCTCCCAGAGCTAATGTGCACCTGCAGGGGGGATGCTGAGGCACAGCAAGACTGTCTGCAGGTCACAGGACAGCAGCCCTGAGGAGCACAGGGGCACCCCTAGGCTCGCTGCCCCCCTACTCTGTCCCCCCAGGCATTACAAGGGAAGAGGTGCCCTGGCCGTTCCCAGGAAAAGCTGCAGGGCAGCCAGGACAGTGGTTTCTTAGAGCTGCGCTGCCTGTGGCCTTACCTAGCTGTAGGCAACAGAAACCACAAATCCTTCTCCCAGGTCTCATTCTTGGAGCCGGGAGAGCAGGAACAGTTTAGGGGACCTGCTGGGACTGCCTCAGCAGGAGCACAACACGGCAGCTCCCCCGGCTCGCAGGAGGTGAGAGAGGGACAGAGAGCCGCAGGGAGAGCTGTGCAGCCACACTGGCAACGGAGAACAGGCACCATGCTTTGAAAGAACGGCAACTGGGGACGAGTTCTTCGGCTCTTACAGAGAGATGAGGGGGGACAGGTGGGTTCCGGGTTCAGCAGGTCACCTTTAAAGCATGTACTGCAGCACCCACCTGACAATGTGCCTTGCGATGCAGGGTCACCTCCGTGCTCCCCTCCCCATAGGTGAAATGCTGCCACTTGAGGGGGGGCTGCGCCAGCCGGCAGATACCACACAGGCAGCTGCAGGAATTTACAGAGGCGGAATGGAATTTGGCCAGGAGAGCACGATTAAACTCCCATGCTCCGGATTACCATGCCGTCCTTCCCTCCCCAGTCTTATGATAAGCAAAACTTAAGTGAGCATTTCACCTTCGTATTTCCCTGGAAAGAGCAACCTGTGGCTAAACATCCACCGTATTCCAGAGATGCGATCAGGCAGCAGCTACAGAGCCAGATACCCGAATGTGAGCTGTAAAAGAAGGAAAAGTCCCCATCTCCCCACTACCGCAAACACCACTAAGCTGCAGAGAAAATCCCAGAGAGGTGAAGATCTTTCTGGGTCAGCAGTCAGCTGTGTCTCTGTTATGGTTCATTCTTGTGCATCAAGTTCTCCTCAGGCCCGTAAGATAATCACCACAATAATTCTGCTGCTCTAAGAGTTCAGCTTTTTATTCCACAAAGGTCACACTGAAAAGCCATCTTCTCTTCTCTGACAGAAGCACCGCACTTGGGGAAGAGGTGCTAACAGTCTCTGAAGGGTGTTAGTTGACGCTCCCAGCTTGGCTGAAGCAAGGACTTCCATCATCAGGCCGTTCCCTTGTTTCCAGAGGAAACAAGCAAGTTCAGGCTGGGTCTGACACGGGAACACGCCTCGCCGCTTACCTCTCTGTGTCTGAAACCCCAGGAATGCATCAGGGAGCAGATCCTCTTGGCAGGGACTCCAATCACGAGGCCCTGCTACATACAGTCGGCTTTTGCCGAACCGCCCTGCAGCCTGTCCCCTTGCCCGCCACCCAGCACTGAATTCCGCTGTGCAGGGCAGGCGTGGGGAGGCCGGTGCGACGGCAGAGCATGCAAGTGTTGTGTAGGAGGACTAAGTCCACCAGGCATCCTGCAACGCTTGCAAGTTGGGCAGCTGCATTTTGTCACAACTCTCAGGCGAGGCAAGAGGCGGCCACCCAGCTGGCAAGGCGGTCCCTCAGTGCAACTGCCTTCAGCCGTTTCTGTGGGGACACCAGGGCAGCAGAAGGCAGGGTGCTGGCTTGCACTCCTCTGCGCACGCTGTACTTGCCTCTCACTGCAGCAAGGACCAGCAGGGCAGACCCTGAAAGCTTCTGTGTGAGCAGACACGCTGCCCAGGACGCTCACCCAGGCAAGCCAACACTGCCAGCTGGGTCTCACCAGGGGGCTAGAAGTCAGGATCACCTTCCAGGGAGGCACCAAGTCACTCCCTGCCAGCAGGAAGCCCCCTCACCCCAAGGGCTGTCCAACCCCCGCAGTGTGGCTCTGGAGCAGACCACCTTCCCGCAGCACTCAGCCAGCTCTGTGCCCAGAGTGCCAGGCTCAGGGCGAGGGACCACCCCACGTGTCCATGCCGGTCACGGTTTTCCCCACCAAGCCCCTGATTCTGCACAACCTGCTGGGGTACACCAACCCCACTCCAACCTGACACCTGAATGTGTCCTCAGTGCCTCTTACCCCCATGAAAACCTGCCCTGTGCTGCCGAGACCCCCAACAAGCTCACAGAGGAGGTATCTGCTCAACACACTGCTTCCAGCTTTACCTCCCTGGACTACGAGGTGTTTGATTCCAGAAGGATACTCAGCAGGTGAAGCAGCGCCACTGACTGGCCTTTTTCTGGGCCCGATGGGGCATAACCCTGATTCAGGACAACTTGAACAGAGAGGCTACAGAGTCCTGGGTCAAATCTCTTCTACACACCCCCTGGCCAGCACAGCTAGGCACAGGAGGGACCAAGCCTGGGCACCATGCAGGAGCACTACAAGGGGCAGGAGGACCCTGCCTGCCTCGTGAAACAGAAGAGGAGCAGCATTTAGGCTGATGTCCAGCTCCCTTGCCTCTGCCGGGATTAGGTTTCTAATATCTGCATTTTTGCTGATGTCTGTACTGCAGCTAATGGCTAGCTCTGAATCCATTAGGTTCACTGCGTCCCGGTCTCCGGATGTGCTCCGGGCATCAATACCTGTTCACCCCTGCCATTTCCTGATGCTTCCGCTGCCGCAGGCTTGCGACAGATGGCAGTTCCTGGGGTCAGAGCTGAGAGGCAACAGCAGGGTCAGCAGCCAGGAGTTCCTGCTTCTATCCAAGCCGTGCTGCAGCAAGCCCGCTGCCAGCTCCGGCTCCGCCATTGGCGCAGCTGGAGCACACAGCAGGCATCATGCCCCACACAGCAAAAGGGTGGGAATTTCACCCCGTGAACTAGTGATGTCTTGAGTTTCCAGCTAGCAGTGCCCACAGGTAGGGACTGACAGATTTCACCCTCCCAAGTCTCCCTGCTCCCCCAAAACGCTCTGGAACAACCTGCACCAGGAGCTGCTCCCCACTGGGACGAGGGAGACGATATCCCAGCACATCTAACCAGAACTAACCCCTCCGCATGCTTGTGGAGTCTGCGCCATTTCATGCAAAATTAATTAGGTTAATTACAGCAAAAAAAAGGAGGCAAAGGGACTCCAGCAACCCTGGACCGGCACTCTGCCCGGAAAAGTCCACAAGAGGCATGACACCAGCCTCCCCGCCACCTCTGGGAAGGTGCCAGGGGCATGGCTCTGAGCCAGGCCCCCAGGTGCCTGCCGTGCATTGTCACCCGCAGAGCTGGGCAAGTGTTTTCGGCTGAATAGTTATTGATTGAAAACTGCAGTTTCCAGACAGCTCAGAGCTATTTGCTACCTCATGACAAGTTTTGGACAAGAACAAAATGCTTTGTTTTCCAAGCAAAAAGTCTCATTTTGCATTGTTTTGTTTGAAATCGAGCTGCGTTACATTTGAAAGAACAGATAAAGGGTCTCTCAAACTCAGCTGTGTTGGGTTTTTTCCTCCAGCTTTTCACTTCGGGCACTAAATCAAGCAATTAATTATTTGTTCAGTCCTGCTCTCCAGACGGGCTGCGAGCATCACGAGCCAAAGGGCCGGGGCAGCTCTGCACTAAGGAGGGTGTCAGTGTTTTCTGCGCTGCTGGCTCCTTTCAGACCTCAGCTCCAGCTCCCTCAAGGCCAGCAAGCACTCACCTGGGGGAAGGAGAGCAGGGTCCTGTGCCAGGGACAGCAGCTACCCCACCAAAAAGGCGTCTACCCACCCACCCAAGTGGGCAGCAGTTCAAGATGCACAAATAAGATGTCACAGCCACTGCCTAAAGGACGTGCAAGGGGCAGAAACTGCCCTCCACAGTACAAGCACATCACACCAAGGTCCCCCGCTAGTCCCACTGGTACCCAGCATTGGAGGAACTCTTCCGGATGCCACCTCTCACAGTGCCGGACTCTGCTCCAGCAGCACAGGGGAGCCAGGCACACACACGGGGCACCTGACAAGGCAAGGCAACCCCTTCACTTCCCCTGTGCAAAAAGCAGCTGCGCCGCAGAGCAGGCCAACACTCACTGAGAGCCAGAGCTCACGGATGCAGCCAGGTGCCTCTTCCACCAGGGACTGGCCCAAACTGGGAGCTGCGCTCAAGCAGCCACTCCCATGTCTTCCTTGCCCAGAGCTATTCCTGGCACCGGTGCCCTCAGTGCCCAAGCAAGGCTGAAAGCAGAGCGCGTCCACAGTGGAATGGAACAACTGCACTATAAATAGCAGTCCAGGAGGGCTTGGGGCAGGCTCTTAAAAAACCCAAGCAGCAGCAGTGCCGTCCCCTCAGGGTGCTCTCAGCGTTTTATAAGACCTGGAGCAATACCTGAGCTACAGAGAGGCTTACGTGCTGCAAACAGGCTCTGACAACACCGTGCAGGAAGAGTTGTTGGCTGGGCTAAGACACTTCAAACTTACCTGCAGAAAAGCATACAGGCATTTTGCAAACTGGAAACGAGACAGCAATGGATGGGGGCAAAAAAAGAGGGGAAGCAGATACCGGAGGGGAGGCAGCTCCCAAAGCCAGGTGGTGGAAAGGAAAACGATCCCCCCACCCAAACTCCTGACTGACCGTTCCCAGCACTCCTCCCCCTCCTGCTGCTCCTTGTGTTCCCATCCCTGGGGCTGCTCGCGCTGCTGAGCTAAACCCTGAACTCGGTGCTCTAAAGGACAAAGGCAGGGAAGAAAGAGCATACCTCAACTCAACCAGGCAGCAGATGAGTGGCTCAGGACAAAAGCTCATGTCTTCTGCAATCCACAGCAGCCTCTGTGCAGCGTCCAGCCTGCACCAGGAGTGGGACAGAGGCACACGAGCTCAGCCCATCCTGTGACCAGAGTCAAGTTCCCCTCCTACCTCCAGGAAGAGTCTTATCCTTCCCACCACACCCGTCCTCCCTACTCCCTCTTCCCTGCTGGTGCTTCCATCTGCAACGGCAAATACTCGGTCTTCCCCTTCACACTGACAGCGTATGTCCTATAAAGGGATCTCAGCCTCCACAGCTGAGGATATGACCGGCCCCAGGCAGCGCTGCCAGGCACCAGCCTCCTGCTCTCAGCAGGGAGCCCTGCGCTTTCAGCAGCGCTGCAGCACAGCTCACTTGGGCGTACGCTGGGAACCAGAATGCAGGAGAGACAGTTGGGAACACGGGGAGAGGTGTGTAGGCACAGGGGAGGCAGAAGACCTGAACAAAATCACGCAGTGTGTGAACACACATGCACACATACGCATACAGGGAAGCAGCTCCTTCCTCTGACAGAAAGCCTTTTTTTTCTTTTGTCAAAACAGGAAGATAGCACTTAAAAAAACACCAGACCAAAACACTAAACCCTTGCTTTATTGCTCCTGGAGGAACAAAACCAGCCGGGGAACAAGAAGCGAAGACAGGCAATGCTGACTACAAACCCACCCTGAGAATTTTGGAAGCCCACAGCTCCCTCCCCTGCTCCCCCATAGCTCTCCTGTCCCCCCCTTGCCCTTCCTCCTCTGCGCAGCAAGGAAGAGGAGAGGTAGAGGTCTTGAGTTTGGCTGAGTTTCCACGCTGGGGACAGAAGCTTGATAACAGACTGGGCAGGATGTTAGCACCCGTTGAGGAAGAGGATTAGTAACCCCCTAATCTGCACATTTTGGAGTCTAAGCACTTTACTCCGCTCTCTAATTAAACCACAGAGTGCAGAGATTGCCAGAAGGTGGAGAACAAGGAGGAAGAAGGAAAGGGAACAGAGGCTTAAAGTCTGTTCCTTGTGGCTTCAATGCAAAGGGTGTAATTGGTAGGGATGTATTTCCCCTCGAGTGCTTTATGCCAGGGCTGCTGAGCATCCTGTTGCCTGCCCTGATCCAATCCATAGCAGGGCTGAGGGCAGGATGAAGAGGAACCTGCGCGATGGCCTGGGGGCGGCAGAGGAGGGAGCGAAGGGCTCCATCACACGGAGTGAAGCTTTACCTGCGGCAGCCTTGCCCAGCTGGCCATGACTCCCCTCCTGAGTCCCCGGCCTCCTGGGAAATGATACGAGCACCAGGCTGCGTTCATCTCCGCTTCCCAGACCTGTCTGCACAGAGGGCCCTTGTTCAAAGCACTTCTCCGGCTCCACGCCGAGGAGGGGCCGGTGCCTTGCTGCCCTGGCACCCAGGCAGGATGCTCAGCTCAGTGCCGGGCTCATTCGGTGCCACCTGGCAGGGGAAACTTTCCTGGCACAGGTAAAGAGGAAAACCTTTTACCGCAGCCCGTGAGAAACAAAGCAGTTCAAATAATGGCCCCTTTCCCTCAAGCCGCATTCAGCCCCATGTGCCTGTGCTGAGAGGAGGCAGCCAGCCCGAGACTCCGCTCCTCACCGCCGGCACTTCAGGACGCAGTGGGGACGGCCTCACCAGGGCAGCTACCTAGGCAGTGGGGACAGGAGCTTTCTGGGCTGCAGCATGCCGCGACCCGACAGCACGCCTAAACCTCCCAAAATGCTCTGCCTCCAGCTCTGCCCCACCAGACCGAGCCAGGCGGGGGGGTGCATGTGTGCAGGGGCAGCCTGTCACTCCAGTGTCCCTCTCTTCCCTCACTCCTATTCTTTGGAATTCCTCTCTTCTGTTTGCTTTGTTTCAGCCCTCAATGAACAGGAAGAAAAGGGAAGGAGCCTTGACAAATCCGATCAAGGCGCAGACACGCTGAGGCTCCCTCCTGCTGGCATGCCAAGCCCTGCACTAATGAGGGGTAGGGGAGAGAGAGGCGGCCACGGAAAACAGTGGCCCCACAGAAACACTTGCTGTAAGGGACAGAGGGAAAAGAAGCTGCTAGGGCACAACAATGCCAGCACAAGCTCCCAGCCTTCAGAAGGGGGTCTTCCCATTTCCCCTGGCCCAGGGAGCTTGTTCCAGCTCCTCAGCCCAGGTCCCAGCCACCTACTGCCCACTACACGAGAAATAAGCAATAGACCATAGCAGTGTTTGGGAAGAAGGATCCAGACGTGCACACTCAAGGGAAGTTCAACTGAAACAGCCATGGAGATGGGACCATGCTTTGTTCCAAGGATTCATGTGGGGAATCTGGTCTTTCCCTCCAAAGAGCTGGGCTGCAGGGGCTTACAAGCGCCAGTGTTGTCTCCAGAACCTCCCCACAGCTCCCAAATACCCACACGCCCAGTAGAGAGGAAACCCACAGAGCCAAGACCTTCTGCCATGCATTTACCCCCAGTTTACCAGTTTGGGTACAGAAGCACTAAAACTGGGAGGGGAGCGAGCACATGTAAACCTTCTACTTAACAAGTAAGATAACTAACCTTTGGAGGCTGCCAATGTTGCGGGGATACCTGGGAACAGCTGAAAAAGCTGGCAGGGCCTGATGGCGGCTGTGAGGACCACCCTTTAACCGGGGATTCTCAACTTGAAGGGCAGATAGCACATCCCAGCTGCACTTGAGGGGCTTGGAGCTTGCTGTCACCTGAAACCCAAATGACAAACAGTCACGTGAAGAGCTGCTGCATACGAGAGCTCTGGGGACAGGCCCCTGCACAGCCGAGACTGTCATAAATCAGCAGTACCCAATGCCTTGGTCCTGTCCATTTCCTCCAGCCTGTTACAAAGCACAGCTCAGTGCCACCCAAGGCTACTCAGACAGTCCACGGAAGAATATCTGTGTGCCGCATGTTCCTAGTCCCAGATCCCTGCACTGTCCAGTAGCACGTTCCCCACCCATGCAAGGACGACTGTACATGTGTTCCCAGAAGTGCTGGCAAAGCCACAGCCAATGTTCTCCATTGCAACACACGTGAGTCCTCACACTGACTCTTCAGCAGGACGAGGAGCTGGGGGAGGGATGCAAGTTCCCTGGCCCCCTCCCAAAGATGATAGCAGCAGCAAGTGTTTAGCTTGTGAGGCTATGAAGGGATTAACTGTCATGTCCAGTAACCTGAGCCCCTGCGACATAGCCTGGGCAGTCCCAGGAAGGGAGTCAAGAGAGTCTAGCCAGATAGATGCACAGAACGGAGAGAGAAGGGATAAAGGCAGAGGAGAGAGAAGGCAGAGCAAAAAACACCCCACAACTTGTGCTGCAGAGAGCAGAGCAGCCCACACATGTCACTCCTCCTCAGAGGAAGAGGAGATCCTCCTCATCTGCTGGGATCTTGCCAGCGCATCCCTTTCCTCTGGCTCCCATGGAGTTGGGCATCCACAACCTCACAACTGCAGGCCAGAATGGAGGAAGCCTTCTCCCAGAAGGCTACAGGGATTATCACCTCCTTACCGGGAGAAAGCCTGAACCAGAAGCACAGAGCCACGAAAATAAGTTGGGGCAAAGGAATCAGAGAGGAGTCGGGAGTTTTGATTTCAAGCCCCTCTTATCCACGCATCATTGCTCCAAGACGCAGGAGGAACAGGACCCTCAAAGTAGGTAAAACCTACCAAAATAATCTTTCTGGTCTGTCCCACCTGTTTTAAAACCCCAAACAGAGAAGTGTGCAATGTGCTGGGCACCAGCCCTGCCACAGCACCCGCTGCAGTTACAGCAATCCTCCCTCTGGTGCTACCAGAGCCCTGCATTTACACGGAGCAGTTCACCAGGTAGGAGCCAAGTCCCTGATACCCACCTGGAACAGGGAGAAGAAAACCGAGTAGTTTCAACAGCAAAGAGCCGGAAAACAAAAGGCACCTTCAGCAGAGCTAATCCCGAGTGGGGAGAGCCGGGCACGTGCCTGCCACACATGGCAGCGCTGCCCAGTGGCATTCGCCACAGCACAGCCACCGGCGTCACCAAGAAAGCAAACTTGCCGTGCGCACGTGTCAAGAGCCTCCTCTCCAGGGTGGAGCCCGCGTCCAACGGCTACAGCCCAGCCACCAGCAGTTACGCAGCACCACGTGCAGGGCCTGCAAGACCTTCAGCGTGGTGGGACCGATCTCCGGGTCTGCTGCCTGCAGGGGTTAGGGGAGCCTGCGTGAGGCTTGGGGAAAGGCAGATCGGAAGCCACAAGCAGGTGTCCCCCTCACCCAAAAGCAGCTGCAGCACCCTCTCCCTCAAGGCCCAGCTGCATCTCTCCCTTGGAGAATCTCCATTAAGCCAGGCCACCAGAGAACTGTATGTCCAGAAGTTTTTTCCAACCGCCTCACATGGTTATTAAAAGATATTGCCTCTCCCTCTCAGCCTTTAGCACAGGCAGACTTGGGATATTACAGAAGAGACTGCACATCGCAAATGAATCAGGGAAGGGAGTTATCCAAGTAACAGCCTGGGACTCTAAAAGGCTTTCTGGAAAAGGCATCTGGAGGCAGAAGGCAGTCACTATCTCACAGCGGGGCTCTGCACACATTGCCAGACGTGTTGCTCCTCCTGGGAAGCCAAAAAAAGTGTCTCTCTCCCAAGATGCCAAGTCTCAGGTAGGCTGGGAAGGGCAGGGGCACCCTGACAGAGAACAGCAACAAAATGCCTTCAAATCAAACACTCGTTAAAAGGCCCTTTAAGCTCATTTGACCTGGGTTTCCCTTCCCCTCAGGCTACCGCTCTAAGCAATAGACCTGTCAGCAACACTTGAGGAACTCAAGGACTACACCACCGACATTCCCTGCTGGCTGCTGCCTTTCCAGGTCCCTGGAGGGCTGCCGGAGAACAGAGGTGCGAGCTATGCACCACCAGCAGTGCTACGCTCAGAGCTTGGTGTGCTTGTCTCCTCATTTGGACTGAGATTTGGAGCTCTCCTGAAAGGTGCTGGCCTCCAGCAAGATACCCAGAGTGAATTAGGCCCTCCATTCTAGGCAGGGCTCATGTGTCAGGGACTAAAATACTCCCTGGACATGCCTCTGTCTACAGGTTATTTGGAGCAAGTCACAATTTATCCCTAGCTATCCCAAAGGATTGGCTGAGCTCATCCAGAAGCAAAGAAAATAGACAGCCACACCACGGTACAGGCAGGAAGGGATGCCCCAGGGAGACAGGGCTAAAAAGGCCATCTCATCCCACACCAGGACTGCTCCCTTCCAACCACAGACAGGAAGATCCACATCCCAGACCTCACACTGCTGGGCTCCTTTCCTCCTGGTGGCGGAAGGACAGCAGGAAAACATGGCTGGGGAGAATATCCACTACCCCCGCAACTACCAACCTCCCAAGGCACAGCCACACATCAATATATTGTGCCTATTTTCCCACATCCCGCTCCTCAGCTCTAACGCTGGCAAGCGCTGTAAGAACACGTCCTCACCTACCCCAGCACCCTGCGAGGTACGTTTTGAGCAAGGATTCTTACTTAGGATGAGCTGCCTCAGACCCATGGCAGTGCTCCGCCTGGGAGCACTGGGGTCAGGCTCCTCAGAAGTGGCACGGTCCCACGGATCTGAGCAAAGAGTGAGACGCTGGCAGCCAAGCGAGCTGGACTTCAGCACTGTACCCACTGATGGGCTGGCAGAGTGTTTTGCTTTTTTTGGTTTGCTTCTTTTCCTGCCGTTAGTGCTGAGCCTGCACCGCTCATCATCAGAGCATAGGAACTATTTGGCCTCAGTTGCACCCAGTGGATTTCCAGTAAGCACGAGCTCTTGGCACCCAAACTGACAGTAAGTGCTAAGAAAGTTGCTGCTCAGAGAGCTTTCCGGGTACAGTCGAGAGAGAAACTAGCCCCTCAACCCAGCCTTTCACCTCCAACCCGTCCCCCCCCTCCCCAGGCACTACAAGCCAAAGGGATTAAAGTCTTGCCCAATCTCATGGCCTCACTGCTGCTCTGAGTAGCCACCCCTCCTACAGCGCTCCCTTGCAGCATATTTACCATAAAAAGACAGCGTGATGCTACTCAAACTGTCCTCCAAACTCGCTCGCTGCAGGAGGGAGATGAAAAGAAAGGGGGACAGGACAGACAGTGGGTGGGAGGGAGGCCGGGGGGGGGCAAGGGATGAAGAAGAAGCGCCTGCCAAAAAGCTTCTCGCTCAGGGACAGAACTGCACTATCTAGCTACGTTGTTCAGAGTAGCCCAAGGACTTTGTGCATCAAGCTTCACCTCTGGCTGAAGACAAGGTGTCTTTGGCAGTCTCCTAGGCAGCCGGCTCTCAGATTGCTGTCTGGCAGAGCCAGAGCGTCTCCTTGCAGGAGAGCAGCTCCGGCAGTCTGCACTGGATATGCCCCTAGAGTCACCGGCAACGCACACCTACCCCCAACAAGAAGCTCTCCAGACCTCTCTCCTGAGCGTCAGGTGCTACCTCACCCGCCTCGGTACTCACACCAGCAGCTCAGCCACTGTGAATTTCAGAGGAGCTCACAGGTAGCACCACATGCAAATGGAAAGTTGGGTCTAATCCATGTGATTCTGACTAAAAAGGTTTGTTTAGCGCCAGAGTGTTTGCCAGCAGTATCTCGTGCCCTTTTTGAACTCAGCCTGCTGGAAAACAAACCCACAGGGGAAGGAGGCGGGGAGAGGAGAGATCAGAGAGGATGAAGTGCCTGCCCATGCCACTGTAATTCTCGCCGAGGAAGCTGCAGGCACACACTGCCTCCATTGTGCGGAGGTAACCGGACAGGGGGAAGGAGGGGCGGCTTGGCGGAGCCCCGTTGGCACTTGGGAGACCTGCGAGAGGCCACGGAACACCCCGTGCACCCTCCGAGGGTGGCAGGCGCCCAGCTGCAGCCATGTGCCACGCTGCCGATCTTTGCACCGCGAGGTGTGCCGGGGGCCAGGCCCGGCTCAGGGCAGCCACGCAGGGCAGGGCAGGGACACCGCGGGCAGGGTGGCACCGGCCAGGCAGCCTCAGCGCGGGGTGACACCCGACATGCTCGGCATGCTAGGGGGTCCGGACACCGATTCGGGCGCTCTTCTGCAACAGGCTGTGGCCGGACGGGTGCCGTCCCACGCCTCTCCGCCTGCAGAGCCGGGGGTTAGCGCTGGGGCGCCGCGGAGGCGACTGTGGCCGTGTCAGTCCCCCGTGGGCTGCGGGGCAGCGCCGGGAAGCGGTGACAGCGCGGCCCCCGCCGCCTCCCCCCCGCACAGCGCTCCCTCCTCCCCGACGCCTCCTCCAGCCCCGCCATCCCGGGCTGGGGGGACACTGCCACGCACGACAACGGAGCACCGCGAGGGCGGGCAGCCCCCCCCCACCTCCTGCCCCGCCGGCGCGGACCGTTCCGCCTTCGGAGCGNAGAGCCATGGAGGCGGCGGCGGCGTCCGCGGCCCCGGCCCCGGTCCCTGCCCGCGGCGGCCCGGTGGCGCGGCTGCGCCTGCTGTGCCAGCGCTACCAGGAGTACGTGAGGCGGCACCCGGCCGCNGCCCGGGGCTGCCCCTGCCCGCCCGGTTCCCAAACCGAGCCCTGGCCAGGCGCAGAGAGATGGCGGCCAAGGAGGGATCCAAACGCGGCCCCGGGGCGCCCGTCCATCACAGCGACACCCCCGTCCCCTTCCGACCCGCGGTGGGGGGCACAGGCCCCCCCCCCCGCCCCGGTTGGGACAGGAGCTCCCGCACGTCGGTCCCCGCTGGGTGAGGCTGTGGCAGGCGCCGCTCCGCACGCCCACACTCGCTCCCCGACGCCACCGGCAACTTTTTACCGGTGCCGCCATCACAGGTCCCCCGAGGTCCCCAGGATGGATGGATCTGGGGGGGAGGAGGGGGGGGTTGGAGACGGCCAGCGCTCCCCACACCGCCGCCGCGGGGACGGCACCGCCCGCCTCCCAGCCCCAGCGGAGCGCCAGACCCACGCGTGGGCCGACCCCCGCCGGGCTGCAGCGCTCCAGGAGCGCCTCCTCCCCCCGGGGCACCCCAAAACCGACCCGTACCCCGGCTCCACGCCCTGCGGCAGCCACGTCCCCCCTCAGGACACCGCCGGACCCGACCCCACGACCGTCTCTCAGGCNCCGCGGCCGCGAGAGCCATGGAGGCGGCGGCGGCGTCCGCGGCCCCGGCCCCGGTCCCTGCCCGCGGCGGCCCGGTGGCGCGGCTGCGCCTGCTGTGCCAGCGCTACCAGGAGTACGTGAGGCGGCACCCGGCCGCCACGGCCCAGTTGGAAGGCACCGTGCGGGGTCTCTCCTACCTGCTGCCAGGTGCGGGAAGGGGGCGGCCGGGCCCTCCTCCCTCCCACGGGGCCTGGACCTGGGCCGGGCCCCGCTCCGGCGCCTGACCCGGGGGGTGCGGGGGCGTTGGGGCCCCGCTGCGAGCGGGGGCTCTCCCCCGCGCCGGGCGCTGGCTGGTAGCGTCTCTCCTCCCTTCGCAGGTCGCTTCTCGGACTCCCACGCGCTGTCGGAGCTGGGTAGGTGGGCAGCGGGGCGCCGGGTGGGCGCGGGGGGCGGTGGCCGGGGCAGCCCGACACCCGGCGGCAGCGGGGCTGGCGGTGTGCCTTTGGGACCGGACCCCTTGTCTTCTTCACGCCTGGCTGCATTCCCCAGCAGCTTACGGGAGGAGTCGGCATGTCTTGCTGCCCTTCTTCCCTCGTCCTCTCCTGGGGGAAGAGGCAGCAGTTGGTCCCGGTTTGGTTTGCTTTCCGTGCATCCCGTAACTGCGATGTTCTCCTCTTTCTTTTCTAGTGTACTCTGCCTCCAACCTCCTAGTGCTATTAAATGACTGGATTCTCCGAAAGGAGCTGCAGCGGAGCCTGCCCATGGTAAGGCTGGAGTGTGTGGGAGAAAGATTTGGGACACATGCTTTCTTCTTTGCAGAAGCTTTCAGGGAGTGTCTGCAGAAACTATCAGGTCTTTGCTGTGGCCTCTCTTTGCTGTCAGGTATGTAGAGGCCAGAGGCAACCTCTGCATGCAGGTAAACAGCAGCCCTACCCCATAGCTCCTGGCTAGAAGGAGTGGCTGGAGCACTCCCTGGAACCACAGAAATCAGGCCCTGACTTGCACCAGGAGGTCCACTTGTTTTTCAAGAAGCTCAGAACTTGAGATAAGCAAAGGTGTTGCTGAATAACTATTCCGGAGCAGTGGCTCTAGAGCACTGAAGCTCTGATTCGGTCCCTCAGACTTTTCCTTTGCATGTGGTATTGAGCAAAACAAATGTAAGAGCCTTGCTTCTATGTCTCTTGCAAGAGCCTGAGGCTGGCTCCCAGAACTTGTTAGACCCTTTAGGGAATAAGGAGGGTGTTTTCTTCCAGACAGGCTTCTTCTGTTGCAAGCCTGCCAGCTGTGTGGGTTTGGTTGTTGGCAGCTTTCTGGCTGGAGTGTCAGGTGTGTAACAAACAGATAAGCAGACGACTTGCTTCTCTGGTCATTAAAGGCTAAAGTGTATTTCAGCTGTATTGTCTTTATTGATGCTTTTCAATGGGTTAAATCCTATGGTTGATACCACCAGCAAGTTCCCACGTAGGGAGCAGGGATCTAGGCTGGAAGAGCACCTGCTGTCTTGGACTTCACGCCTGGGATCTAGACTGGTGCTGTCTTTAGGAGGCATTTGCTCTGGTGTAACTATGGACTCTGGGTCTGATTCTCTCTACTCCCAGCATACTGCTAACCAGGGAGGAAGTTCGTCATGTATCCCAACTCTGGGATAAGGAGGAGAGGGTTTTGCTGTGGAGTTCAGGCATAGTGACACAACCAAGGAGACTGTCCTGCGGTGCCAGCTGGCGTAAAAGGGAATCCAATGCACAGCTGTGATGTTCTCCCTGTTTCTGGGGTAGCAGCTCTGTGTGATACTGTGATGTCTCATTCTGCCCCTGCTTGGAGGTAGAGAAGTGGGCTGGTGTGTAGATTCTGGCTGCAGTGAAGGCACTGCTTTTTGTTTCTGGTGCTGTGAATTCCAAGTCCGTCCGGTGCTTATTTCTCAGACTCCGGCTAGACTGGGCCACGCTTCTGCTCCATTTAACTCCCAAGCAGAACCTGCATCCTGTCCCCCTCCTCCCCTCTGTGTTTTGCAGTCACTGCCCCAGCAGAAGCTGCTGACCTGGCTGAGCGTGCTAGAATGCGTGGAGGTCTTTGCAGAGATGGGGACAGCCAGGGTGTGGGGGGAGATGGGCCGGTGGACCATCATTGTCCTCATCCAGCTGGCTAAGTAAGTGCTGCGGGCGGAGGGGAAGGGGCAGCGTGCGCTCGGAAAGGGGATCTGGAGGGGGCTTGGCAGTACCCTAAGAAAAAGCCCAAGAGGACTGAGCTGCCGATCGCTGAGGCTGGGGGAATTAGGAGCCTCACGGTGTGCTGGATACTGTGCTGCAGAAGGGGACACTTACCCCTCTCGCTGTGCCAGCTGCCGTGAGCAGACCTGAGTGTTTCTGTCTTCCGTGGAAGCCACCTCTCCAGCACAACAGGAGCCCAGCTCCATAGCCTGGTATTGAAAGCTTCCATGTGTCTGCCCACAGAGCCATCCTTCGTCTCCTGCTCCTGCTGTGGTACAAAGCCGGCATCCAGACGTCTCCTCCCATTGTGCCTCTGAACAGGGAGCAGCAGCAGCCGCTCCACCCCCAAGGTGAGCCCATGGTGCTGTCATCATTGGTGTGGCGCCTTACTGGGCCACGTGTCTTGTCCTGCTAGGAATTACTCAGCAGCGGCTTGGGCAGCACAGGGAACTGTAAGGCTTTGCTACGCAAAGCCGAGCTGCATTGCACTTTCCACCCTCTATGGAGCATGGGTTAGCTTAAGGGCAGGATTGTCCTAGAGTCTGGAAGGAGAGGGTGGAGGAGTCTAATCCTGGAACCACTGACTGATCTGTGAGTCAAGCTGTGTGTCCCCTGGTCTGACAGTGAGAAAAGAGAACCTAGGCCTGGGCAATGTCAGGCGGATTTACCTTTTCACTCTGACAGCTCTGCGTAGCGTTAGCCCCTTCAGGATGGTCCAGTTTGCACGGGATTGAACTTTCAGTCTGGTCTTCTCGATGGCAGTGTAGGGAAGGCTGCTGCCAGCTCTGGGGTGATACGTTTTCCTTTGGATCCTGACCCCTGAGACTGTTTTCTCCTGCAGACGTGGAAGACAACTCCTCAGGGAAGGAGCAGACCTATGTTGGTAGGCGTTCCAGCCGTGTTGTGCGCTCTCTTCAGAGCAGTAAGTAGCTGAGCCTGTTTTCTGTCCTTGCCCGAGCTGTTTCTGCTCTGTGTGCTTTACGTGTGACCTGGCTGTGGGCAGTAAAGATCAGAACCTTGTATCAGGGCTTATCCTGCCAGTCACTGGGTCCAGTGGGTGGGGGGATATCAAAGCAATGGGGATTCAGGCACGTGCTGCAAGGCTAGCACTTAAATTGTATTTTCCCCAGTGGGCTGTGCAAAGGGGATAACTCTTCAGTGTGGTTATGCTTTGAGAAGCACGGACCTTACGAGTATCTGTCCCTGCTCTGTCCCCTCTGGAGGCGAGCTCTGAGGGTGCTGGTCAGCTGTAGCAGTTGCTGTGTGCACAGCTCTTCAAGCTTTCCTGTTTCACACCCTCCCAGTGCAGAAAGCAGCAGGGTGGTGGTGGTAAATGCGGTAGGAAGGTTTTGTTTGTGTTGGTGACATGATCTTCTTGTTTCAGCCCCATCCCTGCAGTCCCGGCACTGGGGGTCCCCCCAGCAGAGAGAGGAGTCGCAGAGCCGAAGAGCGGAGGAGATGAACCAGCCTCCCACCCCTCTGGGTCTCCAAGAAACCATCGCAGAATCCATCTACATTACCCGCCCTCTGCTCCACCGTATCCTGCCCTGGCTGTGTGCAGGCTCACGCCGTACGCCGGCAGAGGGTGTTGGGGGCTCGGCCTTGCTGCAGGCCAGTGCCATGCCAGGCTTCTCTCTCCCTGCTGGTGCTCGGCTGAGGCAGGGGCCTCAGAACTCCTCCCTTCTCAATTAGACCTTGACGGCTAGCCTCAGCTGCTGGAGTTCTGGGCACAAATCCTCCAGCCCCCTTCCCTGGGCCCCCTCAGCACTGCCGTAGAGTGTATTCATCTGCACTCGGCAGAGCTTTGCTGGTACCCTGAGCATCACTTGTCTGCGTGCCTCTCGTTAGGCATCTCTGGTTCTTTCCGTTCCTTGACTCTGTGTTCCTAGTATTGAGTTTAGGAGTGTGGGGCCAGAGATCGTGGAAACCCTGGCTCCTCTCAGCAGTCCTGGACATCTCGAGGTCAGTCTGAGGAAGAGTCTTTGCAGGTGCTTGAGGTTGGTGGTGTGGGAGCATCACACTTCCCCCCCTGTTCCCTGATCCTGGGCAGGTCATACTGAGAGAAATACGCACAGGGGCTGGTCTTTAGCTGGAAAATTGACATATTTAGGTATTTTCTGCAACACAGTGCTGTCTGTTCTGAGCTGGTGCAGCCTGCTCTGTGTGGAGCTGAGAACAGAGGGCATTTAGAGACCCACTTTCTTTTCCCTGCTGGCTGCAGTTGCCATGAGTTAGGTTTCTGCTCTTCTTCTTCCAGTCTGAGCTTACTGAGTGATCTGAAAGACCTGAACAGGCGAGAGCGAGCAGAGCTGAGGCGACGAACCATCCTACTGCTGTACTACCTGCTGAGATCTCCTTTCTATGACCGATACTCAGAGTAAGGGGCCCCTGCTGGGCTTTTTCTGAAAATTTCCCTTTTAACAGAAATAGCGATGGGGACTGGGTGCCTGTGACCAGGTTAACCTGAGCCCTTGTGTAACGGCTGTCATTGCTGTTCCTGCATTCAACACCTGGGGCAGGAGGTGTCCCACTGGACTCGTTCATACTCTCTTCCTTCCTAGGGGCAGGATTCTTCTCCTTCTGCGTTTGTTGGCTGATTATGTGCCTGGAGTTGGCTTTGTCACACGTAAGTGGGGCTCACTGCTGCATCCCCTTTTCTGTTGGGTGGAGAAAAATCAGGAGAGTGGGGCAGAACATTTGTCAATCGGTTTCCAACCTGAGGAAGGAATTGGGAAGTCCCTAGAAATGGTTGGCACCGGTACACCCTGTATTGACACTTGTGTTATTTTAAACTGGAACAGGAGAGGGTGAATTGCTTCTTGGCTTTTAGGAACCTGCGCTCCACCACAGTGATAAACCTCCCTGTGCCCTCCCAGGCTGCAGAGCTCAGTCTCTGCCACCTAGGTCTGTTCTTCTGGACTCCGAAAGAAGCACCTCAGCTGGTGCACCAGAGCCCTGCTTTGTAGTCCCTATTTCTGAACTGTTTTCCTTGATCCCCGTTCTGCAGTGCAGACATGAGGGCTTAACAGTTGCCTAGAAGTATTGACCCAGCCAGGAGCCGATTGTAAATCAAAGGGCTGAATCAGGTCTGTCTTCTAGTCCTTCACCAGTGGATCCCATTATTATGGGCCAGAATTTCACTTCCTCCTCTTACCTGCGGGTGTGAAGCCTTTCCTGGAGTGGTTCATGGCAGTGATACGGCATTAGCTTAGTCTGGCATTGTGGGACTGTCCTTTCTTTGGGGAGGTCACAAAGCTGGCTAGCTCAGGAGCTGCTTCTTCCAGTTAGTGATTTTTGGAGAGGCTTAGGAGCCCGCATTAAGCTGTGTGCTACATAAGCATTTTCACTCTACAGCGGTTGCTTCTGTGTCTGCACCTGCTTGTTATTGCTGAGTTGTCTCCCTCTTTTCTGTGCCACAGCAGTGTCCTCCTGACTCGCTGCATGCGGGTTTTCCCCTTGCACGTATAGACACCCCCCCAGCCTCCCACTGGAGCTTGGACATGTCGGCTCTGAGGGAGTGGAGTCCCACACTGTGGCTGCGCTCAGCGCGTTTCACACCCTACTTGGTCCTGCTGTGAGCTCTGGCGCCACATCCCAAAGTTGTCTCCCATCTTGGCAAAAGTAACCATTCTATTCTTGGGTTCATCCGAGTTGTATAACTGGAGGATTGGGATTGTTTGGTATCATATTGAGGAGGGGGGGAATCTGCCCTATATACATAGAGCTTCAAGTTCTTACCTTGCCACGTGTGTGATCCCTCTGTTCTGTCGTTTCAGGGCCACTGATGGATTACTTGCCTGCTTGGCAGAAAATCTATTTCTATAACTGGGGCTGATGAGAAGATGGTTATTCCCTGCTGAGATCATGGCTGGACATTTTTAAGGAGGGGCAAGCAGGCTGGGGAAGGGATGTTAATAATGTCTAATTATCAGTTAAACCACCAATGAGACGCTCCCGTTCTGCAGGGTGGGGAGGGGGGTGTATGTAATTCTTTTTAACAGATCTGGCTGTGAACGATGGACACTACATGCGTGGAGAGACCCTGGCCACCTTTCTCTGGACCATTCTGTGGCTGCAGCGATGGTGATGGGGACAACCTCTTTTTTTTTTTTTTTTTTTTAGCATTTGATTTTTCTCCTTTTGTACGGCTGCCAGTGTAGTGGTTTTTGGAGAGCATTGTCTCCCACCTCATGGCGCTGAGATTGATCTGCAGCCTGCTTGTGTTGGCCGTGCCTGGCCGATCTGCTTGGAGCAGGCTTGTCTGTCAAATAAACTGACTGAATGGAAAGAACGGAGCTGAAGGACCTCTCTTCGCCTCTTTGCATGGGCTGTCTTTGTATCTGGTTGTCAACAGGTCTTCCTCTATCAGAAAGAGCAGCTTTTGCAGTTGTCTGCCATGGGATGCGCTGTCACTTAGAAGCCTTTTGCTCTGGCCTGTGCCAGGCAGGGCCCCACGTGTTGGTCAGCTGATGACTAGCCTCTGTGACTCCAGGTGCCTGCTTCAGCCCCTGATTTCCTGGGATTCCCCTGGGGGCGTGGAGAGCTGCAACTTGGAGGCTGCTTTCCCAGCACCTACTGTGTGCTAAAAGGGTTTGCAGAATGGCTGCCAGCCAGCGCTTGGGGGCTTGGCCAAGGGCAGAGGAGAAAGGAAGAGATTAATTCATCAAATACTGCTGTGCCACACTTAATAAAGGGCCCAGGAGAGGCCTGGACAGTCATGGTCATCTTTTTTTGTATCTGCTGTGCTAACTGGTGGACAGTTGAGGCACCAGCCTGCTCAGTGAGCTGCTGTGGAGGCTCCCTTGCCAGGACAAAGGGCAGCCAGCTGGTGGCACTGGATTGCTCCACAGGTGGCTACCAGCAGAGCTTGGGGCTGGAAACTGCCAAGTGCGTTGGTCTCAAGTGGGTGACAGGACCTGAACCATCCTTGAGGGACTCTGGGGCTGCAGATATTGCAGCCTTCTTGCCTCGGCACCTGAAATAGGGGAGGTACCACCACTCCTAATGGGCCACCGCAGGGCCTTGGCAGCACGGGGGGTCTGTGTTGCCACCTCGGTGGGCAGCAACGCACTGTAACGCAGCAGCGTGGACAAGCCATGAGCGAAGGACTCTACTCCCTTCGTTTGGGCTTTTAGCAGAGGAAGATGCTGAAGACTGTGAAGCCTGGGAAGTGTTGGGGGGTTTGCTCCTGGTGGACGGGGAGATACTGAGATGAAGGAGTTTCCGTGTGGAGAGGTTGAGGGGGAGGCAAAGCGGGGTGGTGAGGGACAGGGAAGCAGGGAGCTGTGACTGCATGGAGGGATGTGTGCAGTTCATGTACTGGAGCGGGGAGGCAGCAACACCCACCCAGGTGGGGGCCTGCCTCCTGCCTAACCTAGCCAGTGTCCCAGGGCCACCGGGGTGTCTCCTCTGTGACCTCGCTGTGGAGCTGGAATCAGGGTGCGCCATGCGGTGCTGGCTCCTGCTGCTCACCCTGCTGCTGGGGGCTGCCCTCCCACTGCCCCTGCGCCAGAGGTGATGGCACCTTCCTCCTCCTTCTCCTCTTCCTCCTCCCTGCCCTGGTACCCATAGAGGTACCCCAGGGCTCCTGGTCTGGGCTTGGGCTGGCACTTGTGGCACCAAGCTCTTGAGAGCTGGCCAGACTGGGTGAAGACAAGTGGCACATGGGCAAGCACTGGAGGGGCTTGGCTCACTCCTGCCCCTGGTTTTCCTCCGCAGGGTCAGCTACTCAGTCCCCGAGGACTTCTCTGCTCCCCTGGAGCTCCCGCAGCAGCACTTTGGCCTGGTGGACGGTATGGCACCCTCCTTGCCCCTCTGAAACCCCCCTTCCATGCACTCACCACCTCCAGGTGGGTGGTTGTCCCCAGCCCAAGGCTGAGCCCAGCCTCTCCCCCCAGATTACGGCATCAAACCCAAGCAGCCCCGCTTCAGGACCCAGGTGGCCCGCGAGCAGCCGGTGGGGCTGCGCAGAGCTGGCAAAAGCAAGCGCGACGAGCTTGACTTGCTGGAGTACTACTACGATGCCCACCTGTGAGCCAGCATGTCCCTGTGCCCACCGCAGACTGGCCTCGGGGACCCCCGGCTGCCCTCTGCTGCTGCAGGACAGCGTAGGTGTGGGTAAGGATAGAAGGGAAAAATATTTGCTGCGATCAGTGGTTCAGTTTAAGCACTGGACCAGGGGGCCAGAGGAGGTGCTGGCTCTCCAGCCTCAGAGACTTACACCTTGCCCTGCTTTGGGTTGGGGGCTGGGGCAGATGAGCCCCCTGAGGTCCATTCTGACTCTCACACGATGATCTCCAGCCTCCAGGGGTTGCAACCAGGGCTCTCAGACCAAACCTGAGAAGCTCCAGCTCCTCTTGGGGTCCCAAGGGAAGGAACGAGCCAGGACCCAACCCCACTGCGGTGGGACACAAACAGCACAGCAGCCCTGCTGCTCCATGAACCATCATATTTAATAGTTGTTGCCATCACAGCAGATCCAGCTGAAGCACAGAGACCGCTGGCTGC
This sequence comes from Chionis minor, assembly GCA_013398295.1. NCBI lineage: Eukaryota > Metazoa > Chordata > Aves > Charadriiformes > Chionidae > Chionis > Chionis minor. The sequence continues at coordinate 23,286 of VZSF01004072.1, read as the reverse complement.
AGGGACCAGGAAAGCTCATCTTCCCCCCTGGTGCTTCGCCTGGCTCCCTGCAGGCTTTAGCCCTTCCCTGCCCTGCTTCTAGCAGGGACCCAACTCTGGGCAGGGGCTGAGCCCCTCCGCCCTGGGGTGGCCCAGCCCTGCCCCTGCCTCTGCCACCTGCAGCTGGGGGCAGAGCGGGGAAGGGGCAGAGAAAGGCTCCCCTCCTGAGGGTGTAGTTACTGGAGGGAGGTAGGGGGAGGCTTTTTCTCTCTCTCCCTGGGGCATGGATACCAGAGGGGAGGGACAGAGGCAGCCCAAGCTGAGACACTGGGGCTCGCTCTGTCATCCCTGCCCAGCAGCCTCGTCCCCGGGGCCTGGCAGGGCAGCGATGCCCACCCAGGACAAGCCCCTCTCCCAGGCATGAGCCAGCACGTGGGTCTTGTTTGCCGTAGCTGCTGTGTCTTCATACTGCGAGAGTCCGACTCTGCCACTGCATTAAAAGTCACCCCAGCGGGATGTGACGGGAAGCTGGGCCATAGTCACAAGGAGGAGATGCTGTCACCCCAGCCTGCAGCAGGAAAGGGCCCGAGCACCCTGCTGCCCACCCCTCCGCTGCTCCCAGGCAGGGCACCCAGCGGGTGCTTCTCCCACAGAATAAACTAAGAGTATTTTGTACAATAAACACAATTTGTCCAGCCCTCCCCCCTCCCGTCCCCCCCAGCCCGAGGAAGGGGAGTCACGAAAAGAGGCAGCGCTCTGTGCCCCGGGGAGCCCTGACCTGGGCCCCCTCCTCCTCCAGGCTCAAAGCGGCTCTTGTCCATGCACGACACGGGGAAGGGGGCGAGACTGGAGCCCTGGCTGTGCAGGAGGTGCCTGTGCCAGCCCCTACTCCAGGTAGATGTCCTCCGTGGGGCACGTGTACTCCACATACTCCTTGTAGAATTGCTGAAAAGCCCTCCTGCAACACAGCACCGGGCAAAGCTGAGCAGCATCCTCCCCCCAAGGCAATTGCAGTGCCCCGCTTCCCCTTTCACCCTCGCTCCCTCCCCTGCGGGTAAGTTCGACCCTCCCACCCTGCAGCCCTTGGCCCCTCCTGCGTTAGCACCCAGAGCTGCCGTCGGAGCCACGGAGTCTCCATCCTTGCTCCGATCCCCTGCGCAGCACATGACTTCCAGCCATCTGCCTGCACAAACCCTTGCGCTGGGACTTGTTCCAGTGCTGTCAGGAATAGGCTGCCCTGTCAGCCCTGGCTCTCGCCCCGAGCCTCTCACTTGAGGGAAGAGGCGCCAGCCTGGGGCCAGGTCCAAGACCCACGCTTATGGGGAAATGGCAGGATTCAGCCCGGCTGCCTCATTCCTCCTGCCCTTTGGGAGCAAGCACCTCCCTCCCTGCCCAGCTGGGACTCACCCTACAGACTCTGCCAGCGGCTTCGTGGACTCCTCTGAGACGAAGACGTGACAGGCGAATCTGTGGTCAGCAGGGTGCTTGGTGATGAACCCAAAATATCTGAGGGTGGAGAGAGTGGGTGAGACTGGACTGGCAGACAAGCAGGCACAGGTACCCCAGCAAGCCTTGGGCACAGGGGTTTGGGACATGCACACACACCCCCCCAACCCCAAAACCCAGCAGCTCCTGCAGCCTATGCCAGAGCTGAGATGTAATTCCCATCCAAAGGCTGCAGTGCCAGGCTTACAGTGGAAGAGGAGCCCTTCCTGGCCCCAGCCGTGCCACCCCCAAGGCAGCAAAGTCTCTGTGCCAAGCTGCTGCTGTTAAGAGCCACGCCACACCTCCTTACTACTCACTTGTTGTTCTTTGGATGGTACCCACAAAAGGAAATGTTCTTCAGCTGGAAAAAATGGCTACACTTGTTTACCTGGGGGAGAGAGAGATAGGAACTGTCAATGCTTTCCTCCCCACCGTCCCTATGGGGCAGCTGGACTCTGGCCCTGGAAACGCATGTGTGGACTCAGCAATGGGTCCTGGGCTGCTACCAGCAGCAGTTTCAGGGCAGCCGTGAGCACCTGCACACAGGATGACATTCCAGGCAGCCCTGCTGGCTCCCACCCCAGCTGCCTCTACCCCCAGCAGCTCCTGCAGGATTTCCCTGGAGGCCCTGGCTTAGGCTGTACCAGAGCTAGTGTCAGTGCTGCTGTTTGCCCAGTGCATGCAGCCCTTCTCCCTCACTGAAAAAGCTCTCAGAAATACCAGCAGATAGAAGGTGAATGGGTGACTTAGTTCTATGTCATTCAGCCAGAAATGAGAACTTACTTATACAAGTTCAAAGAGCAACCATGTTGACGGCACCCTCTAGATACAGGTAAGACTTGCAGAAAACCCCAGCCCGGCTCCCTGCCGCAGCACCCATGGCCATGAACTACTCCTACTCCTCCCGGCTGTAGGGGAGGTTTCCCAGAGGCTTGCGGCAAAGCCCTCGCTTGCCTCTGCTCAGCACCTCTCTGTGTTTTGCTAGGCTACTTAAGCAGAACACCAATCAGCAGCCTGCCATAGCCAGCTAAAGAGATTACAGGGCAGATCTGGAGGACATCACTCAAAATAGTAGCAGAAAGGTTTAGGAGCAGCTGACAGATTACCGGTACAGCTCAGCTCGCAGCATCCCAGCGCAGCAATGCGCTTGGCAGCTGTGAGGGCATCAGCCGGCGATATAGCCCAAAGCTGGGAGCCCGTGGGGCGCCAGGGACCCTGAGCTGGGCCTACAACCCCACTGATGCTGCTTCTCACAGACTTAGACGGGTGGAGATCCTCCATTTTTACATGCAAACAGGACCTGTAGCACTGGGGGCATGAGCCAGCAACCGGGGAGGGGCTGAGACGAGCAGGGAGTGGGGCACTACCTTGCTGTGCTCCTTGGAGTCATCGGCTTTCACGGCAATCTTGACCCCACGTACGCTGATCTCCAGGACGCAGCTGGAGGGTGGGTTAAAGTGCACAGTGAGGCGGCGTGTGGTGGCAATCTGTGGGGGGAGACAGAGACAAAGCCCTGGCACTTGTGAGCAGTGACGATGGCTCACCCCTTCCCTCCCTTCCCCTTCCCCTTAGAAGGAGGAGGCACTCCTGCTCCCAGGGGCAGGGTGGGACACTACCTTCTGCATGGCCGCGCACAGCACATCGTTGCCCTTGTGATAGGGAACCTGCACTGAGCCAAGGAACTTCACCCGAAACTGGTCCACCCAATCACTGCTCTTGGCCAGAGCTGTAAGAGAGAGCACACAGCAGCGATCATCTCTGATGACTGGGAATGTGGTCTGAAATCCACCTCCCTGCTTCGTATACCCACCCCTGCAAGTTTCTCTGCCAATGGAAGGCTTCCTACAGCACCAGGTACCAGCTCCTGGGACCCCACCAGAAGCTGCCCATTGCTCCCTGCCAGGTGCCCAGCTTGGTCCTCCCTCCATCCCCTTGCTCAGCACCAGGCTCTTCTCAGCAGAGAGGAGGTGGACATGAGAGACATCAGCAGGATGCGCGCAGAGGCTTGGTACCTGTTACATGGTCTGGGTCCTTGGTGACTTCGATAGCGTAGTAGGCAGGAAAAATGCCCCGGTCGCCAGTCCGCATGTTGTATGCTTCGTACCAATAATCTTCTGCCTGCACTTCCACCAGCAAAGGATCGTCCACCTCCAGCTCCAGCTCATCCGCATGGCGAGGCACAAACCTGGGCAGGGAGGCACTAGCACCTGGCCAGCCAGCAACGCTGGTGGCCTTCTCACCTGCACATTGCTAGGGCAGGGGGTAACACCAAACTGGCCGCTGGCCTGGGCAGGCACCTGGCAGGTGTAATTAGCCATGGGGACCTGACATACTGAATCTGAGCAGGTTTAGGCCCAAAAGGCAGCGCTGCCCTGGCACCTGAGGCAAGGGTACCCCTATTGCACCACCCATGCTGCTCCCCAGAGGTCCCAGCTGCCCTGAGAGCTATCGCCCCTGCAACAGCCTGGGCAGATGTTGGTCCTGGGCAGGGCATGAGCTACAGGGAGCTGTTTGGTCCCTAGGGATTCCCAAAAGCTGGAAACACTGGGGCCTGGGCTGGCTCCACCATGGTGGGAAGGCAGCACCAGCTTTCCTCTGCGAGAGGCTCGGGGCACCACTCGTGCCTGCAAGCTCACCTAAAGACGGCGCGGTGGGTCTGCTCCTGCTCCTCCCCATTGATCACACAGGAGAACAACCCAAAGGACTCGGCACCTGGGGATGAAGGCAGAGGGGGATGTCTCAGCACTGAGGGGTCTGCACTACAGCTGAGGGAAGGACATGGGGTGGGCAGGCTACTGAGGCTCCCAGGGGATGTCTCGGCCAAGACAAAGCCGCGCAGCGCCACAGGAGAGGAAGGCATGGCTAGAGACGCTGGTCCCCAGCGGTCCCCGCTGGGAGCACCCCGCACAGCTGTGACAGCTGGTGTCACCAGCACTGTGGGACCACCCGCACCATGGGAAGCCCTGCCTGCTGGGGCATGCCACCAGCCCTGGTGGTCCACTGGCCTCGGGGAGGAGGGTGGCACTCCAAGAGGGATGCTGTCCCCCTGTGAGATCACTCAGCCTCCCCCTCAGGACAGCCATACCTCAGGCTAGCCAAGCAGGCAGCCTGAAACATCTCCGGCCACCCTCGCCTGTAGCTCGCAAGGGTTTTTCAAGCCCTCCCCCCTTGCCTCCCTGGCCACCAGGGACAAAGCCAGAGGCTTCAGCAAGCAGACCTGGGTGTCATGCCTGCTGGTGGCTTTACATCTCCTGAGCATGACCTCAGCCTTGCACCAGGGACGGGTAAGGCTACTCAGGCAGGCAGCCGCCAGCCCACCTCCCCCCAGCACCCAGCACTCACTGGAGGAGCGTGCCCGGCCGCTCATGAAGACGTTGAGGAACTTCTTGGAGAAGTGGATGTCCGCCTCAGGGGTGGAATCCTCGGAGAGGCAGACCGAGTCACGCTTCAGTGCATCCTCCTCATACTCCTCACCGATAGCCGACTCGTAGGGTGAGGAGACGCAGTTGTCATAGACAGTGGCCGAATCGCTCTCATCGCTGTAGCCCGAGTAGCACTGCTTAAGGCTGACCAGCTCCAGCTGCACGTTCTCATCCACCACCAGCGTGTACTTGACCGAGTCGTAGGAGAGGGCGCTGGTGTCTGAACTCACTGAGGCTCTCTGGAGGTTGTGCCCTGGTCGGGAGCCACTGCTCCCACCACCACAAGAGGCCCTGGGCAGGTTTGTCTTGTCAGGGGAGGACATGTAGTCCAGCACCTCATCCTCCTCACTGATGGAGGGGTTGGTTTTCCCCGCCAAGGCCGAATAGCCAGAGGTGTCAATGTCAGAGCTGATGGACATGCGGTTCTCACTGGACTGAGACAGGAACGGCTTGTCGGTCTCCAAGGGGTCTGAGTTCTTCTGCACAGGCGTCAGGTAGATCTCCTCTGTGGCCTCCAGCCTCACATCTGTCTGGTAGCGGATGCGGTCCCGGTGGGCCTCGGGACCCCTCGTTGTCACCACCACCACACTGGCACCATGTGGCGGGGGCCGGCTGGTGGTCTGGTGCTTCTCAGGTGGCCGGGATGAAGCGACGCAGGCGGGTGCCATCTGAGTGGCTGCCGTGCGCCGGCACGGGCTCTCCGTGGATGTGCCCCGGTCTTTGGTGGATGTTGTGCTGTTTTGGTGATTGACCTCATCACTCAGGCAAACGTGGTCATGGGGAGGGGTCTGCTCACCTGGAGGGGAAGGAGAGCAGCGTTGACAGCCTCACAAAGGGCGATGCTCACTGCCAGGGAAGGTGGCCAGGGACGCCACCCAGACTCCAGATGGACATGCACGCTACATCCACGTGGGATATCTTCCCCAACGACCTGCTCTAGCACCAAGAGCCACGGAAGGGTGCAAGAATCTGCCCCTGGCCAACAACCCAAGAACTCACCCGTTTTCAGAGGGGACGAAGACCGGGACACCCGCTCCTGCCAACTGTGCTTTTTCCCCAGAGAGTTGTTATTCAGAGTGTCCTGAGGAGAACAACAAAGCCGCCTTGTAGCCCAAACAGTAAACAGCACGTGGCACAGCGGTGGCAGCACCCATCCCTCCCCAGGTCTGCGGCGCCCTGCTCGGCTCCCCCCTTGGCCTGGGCGCGCTGGGGCACATGATGCTCAGGGGGACCCCCCCTGCCAGCCCCACATCTTGCCACGCCGCTGCTGCGAGAGCTGGCACGGCAGCTGAAGCAGGGTGGGCAAGGAGCCTGACAGCCTGGCCGGCATGGATGTACTCATCCACCCCCGGGGAGACTCAGACGCAGGAGCCCACGGCTGGATGGTCCCAAGCCAAAAACTCAAGACCTGAGCCCACGTGGGCTGGGCAGGCATGCTTTGCTCCCACCCTTTGGACCCTGTTTACCTTTAAACCACACAATGTTGTTAAACTGGGGGGGAGCAGGGAACAGGGGATATACTGCCACCCCGCTGGGAGCCAGCTACTGGATAGACTGACATCTGCTACTGTAATCATCCATATATAGGTGTATATGTACAGATCCATGTCTGTACACGCACACACACTTTTATATATATATATATAGTCCACTAGCAGGTGTCAATCCTGGTCAGCTGGAGAAGCAAGGCAGGATGGGGTCACCCATGCTGCCCATGCTCGGGTGAGTTTCTGTGGGTGCTCTGCCCTGCCCGCCGTGCCCTGGGTGGCCGGCCATACGTGTGCACACGTGTGTGTGCAGAGGGGAACACGTGCTCAGCCTCACTGTGAGACCTGGGGACAGGGAACCACAGGGGTCTCGTGTCTGCCGGGCTAGGAGAGGATCCCTCCCCGGTCCCGAAGGCCACTGGTCCGCCCCCCTAACAAGGGCCCTCCTGCAGATGAGGGACAAGTCCTCCCTGCCCATCTCTGCAGGGGTGTTTCTCCCCCAGCAGCAGCAGTGGCATTTTCCACACCGTTAGTTTTTTCTCAAGTACTAAGCTCCGCTGGGACTCCCTGGATTTTCTCACGGCCTTATCACCAGCCGGCAGCTATTACCAGCAGCGCAGGAGCTGCCCCGTCCTTGCTTTCCTTCTCCACCAACATGAAGCAAGCCTTTGCCCTGACTCCACCGAGCTGCATGCTGCTGAACCATGGTTGCCAGATCCCTGCCTCTGCATAGGGAGGGGAGAGACCCCTGCCACAAGGCTTCGGCGACCTCCCAGCGTGGCACCTGTGAGCCCCTCCTGTGCCAAGGCACGTAACAACACGTCCTCGCTTGCCTTTCCCAGGGACACGATGGGGCGGGATGTGGGCCAGGCGAGCTGCCGCAGTGACGGACTCTGCATGTGGAGTACCACGGAGCCAGCACACGAGCCAGCCCGGCTGCCCGTACCAGGACAGGAGGCAACAATGCAGCAGGCAGAGCCCACCGAGCCCACCTATCCCACAGGACCAGGGCACTCTGGGGTCTGTAATGCCCAGCCAAGGCAGAGAGGCACTCACAAGGTCTTAGAGGATGAACCTAACCAGTCCCAGCAGCTATTTCTTCCCCTCCTGGGAAGCTGGGGGTGCTCCTCTCTTCCCAGGCCACCTACATGGGATGACTCTCACATAGATCCCACGAGTAACCAAGACATCCCTAAGTCAGCTCCTGGCCCTGCAAGCAGAAGCTGGAGCAGAGGCTGGGACAGTGCCCTGCTCACGCACAGCCTGCCCAGCACGAGGAGGCTGGAGGCACAGGAGTGCAGCCCGGCTGGGCATTCAGAGAGGACATGTGGCCACCATCCGAGTTCTGATCACCTGCAGGAGGAAGGAGCTGGGCAGGCCAGGAGGGTGCAGGAGTGAGTGTCTGACACAGGTGGAGGGAGATCCCCAGGGGATGTCCTGCACCCTGTCCTCTCCTCAGGGCACCATGTGTGGGTAGGGGTACCTGCCTACCTTTGGGCAGAAGTAGGCATCCAGAACAGGCACCCTAAGCACCTTACAGCCAACCTGCTTCTGGCACTTCTCCCACTTCTTGCTAGATGCCACCAACAGCGTTGTCTTCCCCGCCCAGCCATGCCCCAGCCCTGTGCAGCCATCACCCGGCTCTGGGATCCCACTGCGGCAAAGCCCCCTCCTCTCGTTCCCCATGTCCACAGCTCTAGGCCCTATGGCCCCACAGCCTCCAGCATCCCCCTGTGAGGTGACCATCAGCTCCTTCTCCCCAGCCCACCATCTAATGCAACCCTCTCCCACCAAAATCCCTCTCTACAAGCCTGCTGCCACCCCTGGACACTGGTTGGGACTGGTTGCCTGGGAGGGAGCCCCTGCTGTTCCCTGTCCCCCCAGCTGGATGCGGCTGCCACGTGCCACTTGCTCCTCAGGGAACCCGTGCAGGGTGGGACAAGGCTGCTGCTGTCCCCTTGTCCATTATGCTCGGTGGGACTCCCTCGCCTCCCCAGCCTGCTGCCATTGTCCCTGGTGCCAGCTGCCCCGAGGGCGCCCATCCTGGCTCTGTGCCTTCCTCCTCCTCCTCCCACCCCCACACGTGGCCTCAGGCAGAGAGCTGGCACCAGCTGCCAGTGCTGGGCTGGCGACACCCAGCTTCGACTACTCCCCATCTGTCACCCACAGGGACACCTGCCTCTCGCTTCGTGCTCCTTGGCTGAACGTCACCGCGACGAAAATCCTCCTACTTGGCAGAAGGCATGGCTGAATGCAGGAGGGTGGCAAAAATAGCCCCGCGCATCGCGCATCTTGCATGGGTTTGTGAAGTTTGCAGGAGAGACAGGGCAAAGGGACCACCCCGGCCACCGCTCAGAGGGACAGCGCGTGGGGCATCACCAAAATGCCGCCCGCCCCGGGGACAAGAGGAGCCCCAAGGCTGTGCGGGGTGGGCAGTCTTGGGGAAAGCTAACCAGAACCTCGTGCAAAATCTGAGAGCGAGTGAGACAACAGAACCCCCTCATCCTCCCGGCCACCATTTTGGGCGTTGCCGCTCTGTCTCTCAAATTTTGCATGGGGCGCTGACATTAATGCCTCTTTTGCTGGGTGCCGCTGGGGAGGAGCGGAGGCTGCTGAGTCCCCACTGCTGGGCATGGGACACCTGGTGTCACCATCGTGCCTTGGGGCTGGCACTGCCCCGGCCCGGGGCTGGAGCCCAGCCAGCTGTTGGCCAGTGGTGCCACCATGGGCTTGCCAGCCCCACGGCGCGGTGCCCTGTCCCGCGATGGCTCGTTCATGCATTTGGGATGCCAGGTCTCGTTTGCTCTCCATCCCTGCGGGCTCCCTTTCCCGCTCCCCCCTTGCCCCTGCCCCAAGGGCTGCACTGGGGGCACAGCTCAGCCCTGCCACGTCCTGGCCTGCTCCCCCGCCACCCCGGCAGCGGGGAGGGGTGCAAAAAGGACCCACCAGGCCCCTAAGCCGCCCCCCGCCCCCGCCGAGCTCGGTGCCCGGGCAGGGGCTGTGCGGGGGGGGACAGCCTGCAGGGCGCGGTGGTGCCAGGGGAGCGACACGTCCCCGTGTCCCCCGCCCCGGTGCCTCCCGGTCCCGCAGACCGCTCCCGCCGCTGCGGCGGGGACCGAGACTGCGCCGCGCCCGGAGCCGGGGGTGCGGGTGGCGGCGGGCAGGGA
>VZSF01004052.1:0-11171 GCA_013398295.1 Chionis minor | reverse complement strand
TTCTGTGGCCTCCCAGCACCACGGAGTGGGGGGGTCGACCGGAGTCAGGGTGAGGAATGGGAAAAACCCCGTAAAGCCCCACATGGGCTGTGGGGACGGGGCTGGGGACTCATCCACCTCCGGAGCAGTCGGGGAAGCACTAAAGCCGCCCCGAGGTCCCTGCGAAGCCACAGGGAGAATGTCAAGGGGGGGCAGGCAGGTGGGGACACCCGTGCTGGATGGAGGGCAGGGAGCGGGGGGACCCCGGGAGACGGACCCACTGGCAGAGGGAAAGGGAACTGGGGAGGCAGCGGCAGCGTGGAGAGGCCGAGGCCGGCGGCACAGCCTGTCCCGGCTGAGTCAGCCCTTCCCGGCCACCGCCGAGCCAGCGCCGGTGGGTGCTTCGGTGTTGTCCCCACTGCCAGGCTCGGCGCCCGCTCCCTGCCTGCTGTCCCCACCCCGGGTGACTGTCCAGTAGCTCTGCCAGGTGGTCCCTTTCTGGTGAGGTCCGTGTCCCCCATAGCTGTGCTGTACGGTCCCCATCCTATGGCTTTGCCATAAGGTCCATGTCCCCCATAGCTGTGTGGTACAGTCCCCATCCTATAGCTGTGCCATAAGGTCCCCATCCTACATAGATGTACAATAATTTCTGTGTCCCCCATAGCTGTGCTGTACGGTCCCCATCCTATAGCTGTGCCATAAGGTCCATGTCCCCCATAGCTGTGTGGTACAGTCCCCGTCCTATAGCTGTGCCATAAGGTCCATGTCCCCCATAGCTGTGTGATACAGTCCCCAACCTATGGCTGTGCCGTAAGGTCCGTGTCCCCCGTAGCGGTGCGGTGCAGTCCCCATCCTATGGCTGTGCCATAAGGTCCATGTCCCCCGTAGCTGTGTGCTGCAGTCCCCATCCTATGGCTGTGCCATGGGGTCCATGTCTCCCGTAGATGTGCCATAGAGACCCTGTCCTCCCTACCTATAGTCCCTATACCATGTAGCAGTGCCATCTGGTCCCGGTCCTGCACAGCTGTGCAAAGCCGTCTCTGTCCTTCGTTGCCGTGCCGTACAGTCCGTGTCCTTTGTAGCTGTCCCTTACAGTCTCCATCTTACATGGCTGTGCCATACAGTCCCTGCACTAAGGTGGCTGTGCTGCACGGGGTACGTCCTGCGTAACTGTGCCATGCGGGCCCCATCCTGCGTAGCTGTGCCGTATGGTCCCTGTCCTATTTAGCTGTGTAATGCAGTCCTTGTCCTAACTGTGCTATATGGCCCCTGTCCTGTTCAGCTGTGCCATATGGTCCCCGTCCTGGGCTGTACAGTCCCTGTCGTATATGACTGTGCCTGTGTGGTCCCTGCCCTGTGTAGCTCTTCCGTATAGACCGCGTCCTGTTCACCTGTGCCATACCATTCCCAACCTTTGCAGCTGTCCTGTATGGTCCTCATCCTATGTGACTGTGCCATGTCATTCCTATCATATCCAGCTGTGCCATATGATCCCCATCCTGTGTAGCTGTGCCATACAGTCCCTGTCCTCCGTAGCTGTGCCATATGGTCCCCATCCTGCCTGGCTGTCCCTGTCCGGCTGCTGCCCCTGCCCTGCAGTGACCCGCGGGGCTGGGGGTGCCCATGGCAGGCGCAGTGCCATGGGGGGTGCCCATGGCAGATACAGTGCCGCGGGGCCTCACGGACGCAGCAGGCTTCCAAAGGTGGGGGGACTTTGTGCCTCCCCCCGTCCCCAACAGGGACCAGTGCTGCTCCCTGCGGGGTGAGCATGGTGCTGGGTCGTCCCTTCCCGTCCCTGGGGACAGGCTGCTCAGCCCCACAGCCTGGTCCCATCCACCCCGCCAGCCGAGCCCCAATGCCACCTCCGCATAGTCCAACAGCGAGCAGTGGCTCAGGGGGAATGTGTGTGTGACAGCTCCCCCGCCTCGCCCCGAGACTGCAGCACTGGGTCCATCCCCATTCCTGACCCTCCTGACCCAGGCTGAGATCCGCCAGCTCGTTACACAAGTGCCGAGGCAGCACAGCCGGATGCCGGGATGCCGGAGTGGCGCTGCCCGTCCCATGGGGCATCCTGGGCTGCTGGAGCCACCCCAGCCCTGCACTCCCCAGCCCGGCACCCCTGGGCGTTGCTCTCCACCCGGAGCCTTTGATCTGCTCCCAAAAAGCCAGGCATCGCCAGCCCCCAGCCCTCCGGGGAGACGTGGCGACAGCTTCCCTGCTCCCCGGTCTCAGCCACCCCGGAGCGAAGGAGAGGGTGGGTGGCTGGAAAAACATAAAGTGGATTTTCTTTCTTTCTTCCTTTTTATTATTTTTTTTTTCCCTTTCCCGGAGTACAAAAATAACAGTGCCCTTATCTGATCGCCCCGGCGGCCCAGCTGAGCCCCCTTATCTGATCCTGACATAATGCTGGAGCCCGCTGCCTTCCCCAGAGACGGATGGTGCCCGGCTGGCACCGGTGCCCCGCATCCCCTCTGCCGGCATCCCTGCCCTGCGCTGGGGACGAGCCCCGCCGTGGCCCCTTGGCCCTGCCCAACCTCCTGGTGGGATGCTGCCGGAGGTGTGATGAGCTGCCCGTCCTCTGCTCAGCCACGCCGGGGGCCACATGGCCGTGCCCGGTGCCGTCGGGGCAGGAGCAGAGGGGAAGAGGGACGCAGCCTGCGGCGCCCAGATAAGCGGCTGTTTATCTTCCTCCCGATGCTGCCGGCCGCGCGACCGCCGCGCCAGGGGGAGGAAGCGACGGACAATAGGTGGGCCCGTGGCAGCGTCACTGGGGGGGGTCTGCGCTGTGACCCCGCCACCGCCGCCGCGCCACCCCGACGGAGAGACGCGGGCTGGGGACGCTGTGATGGACACGACGTGGCACGGGTGGCCTTTTGCTGGCTGCCACATCCCAAAGGCTCGGCGCCGGGAGCATCGCACCGTCTGGCCCCGGTCCAGGCAGGGGTGGCTGGGTGGCCCCGGCACGGAGTCCGGCCACCACCATGGTGGATGGAGCCATCAGGGATGGGAAAGGATGGGACGGGAATGGACGGAGCTCAGTGGCCACCTCCAAACCAAACACAGTGCCCCAGGCACCATGTGGCCCTGGAGACCCCCCAGCTGTGGCGTGGGGCTCCATCCAGCCTAGCCCCCTGCAGGGGGGCACCCATGGGTGCGAGCGTGTTCCCCCCCGCCACCGCCTCCCAGCACAGGGGCCAGTTTGAGGACAGCCCGGCCGCAGCAGGGCTGCCCAGGGCAGGGGAAATGGCCGAGGCAAACGGGGATTTACAGGATCAGGCCTTCAAACGGCTGTTTGCACTCAGGATTTCCCTTGGCAGCCACCCCCAGCCCTGCTCGCTCGTGCGCCGCGCAGGGGGGTTCGGGATGGGGCGAAGCTCACGCCTCGGCGCCCGCAGAGGATGAGCTTTACGGCCATTTCCATACCTGAGCTTCCCACTTTCCTGCAGCATGGGGGATGCGGGGGGGCTTCCGCCACCACCCGAGCGTTCGGGGCGGCCGGGTGCGAGTTTTGGCACGCGGCAGTGCCGAGCAGGGACAGCAGATTTTTCCAGCCCGGATCCGAGGGTCATTAACGTGATTGCGCCGGGGGCCAGCAGCGGCAGACGAGCCCTGAGCAAACACGTAGCGGATGGTCCCGCGGGCGCTGTGCTGGCGGAGGGACCGGGGTGACGCTGTGCCGGGGCTGCGGAGGCAGCGCCAGGGCTGGCGTTGCAATGCAGCCCCCTCCCGTATCACGTTCCCTCGCCATGTCACGTCACCCTGCATTCCCTGTCCCCACATCCATGCAGCAGGGACTGACAGTCTCTTGTTTTCCACCCAGACCCCGGGAGAGCCGAGGGCTGTGACCTGCAGCCGGTGACAGTGGAGCCACCCATCGTGCTGTCCTACACCACCAGCACGGTGCCACGGGGCTGCGTCAGCAGTGGCTCCATGGGCAGCAGCCATGAAGTCCATGTCCTCAGCGTCCAGTGGTCCAAGGTGAGCTAACGGGGTCCTGGCGTGTCACCCCAGCACTGTCACGCCAGCACTGTCACCCTGGCACTGTCATCCCGGCACTGTCACCCTGGCACTGTCCCCGCCGAGCAAGGCATCCCATCTGTCAAACTAAGCTGCAGCGAGAGGACCTGGATGATTGACCTTTTTCATGGTGCCTTTGCTGAGCTCCCCCTCCCAGCACAGCCCCTGGTGTCTGCGGCTCCAACAGGGATTTAAAGTCTTTAGAGGCGACTTCTCCAAGAGCCCACGCTGCCGGGGCTGTCCCTGCGCTGGGTGTCCCAGGAACCCCTGTTTCCCTGGGGAGGTGGCCCTGTCCCAGTGCAGGAGCAGTGGGGACCACGCCAGGAAGGGATGAAGGGAGGGATGGATGGAAGGAGGGATGGAGAGATGGATGGAAGGAGGGACGGAAGCAGGGACAGGGGGAGGGATGGAGGGAGGCACATCACTTGAAGGCAGCCAAGCGAGCGGAAACCTGGTTGCCAGCGTTTGCCGGGCCTGCGGAGGGGTGATAACCGCATTGTGGGTGCCCCGGGCAGCGCTGGGGTGAGGGCGGGCGCAGCGTGGTGCAGCGGCGGGGATGGGGCTGCATCCCCGGCTGGCGCTGCTGCTGGGTTGCACTGGTGGGTGGCTTTGCACCGGTGTGGGATTTGCACCAGCACACGAGTTTGCACCGGGGCGCAGCTTTGGGCGGCTGCTCTGCAGCGTGGCACAGCTCCCCCGGCGCTGGCTGGGCCCCGGCAAACCCAGCACCCGATTTTGGCCCAGCTCTGGGCCACCCGGCGCCACGTTTCCTCCCCCCGGCCACCTCCCAGCTCTCCCAGTTCTGCTTTTCGGGGGGAGGCGGGAGCCAGGCGGGGAGCTGCTGGGAAGGGTGGGTTTTGCACGGTCCCCTCTGCCCCAGCCCGGTGTGACCCGGCCCTGGCACCCGAGCACCGGGGCCGGGGGTGCCCCCGGGGTTGTCACCGGCGCCGGCGGCGGGGGGGACACACGCTGATGTCACAGCTGGGGCACCGAGCCCTGCAGCATGCGGGGGGAGCTGGGCAGGGATGCAGCTCCACTTACGGAAGAATTACTGGAAGCCACGTTCTATAAGCAGATCCCCATGATGCAAAAAAAAAAAAAAGAAAAAAAGAAAAAGAAAAAATAACCTGAAAGGCGGCGGCGGTGGCGGGGCAGCGGCGAGGCTCCCGCCGCTCGCGCAGCCGAACAATGGAGCGCCACAAAACACGCGGCAGGAAAAACAGCCGCCGGCTCCTCCCCGACACCCGGGGCCACCCGGGGTCCCCGGCCACCCACGCTTGCCACAGGGCCACCGCCAGGCCAGGATGCCTATGGCCCTGTCCCACCGGCCCCGTGCCCGGCACTGGTGGCTGCCTCCACCCCCCCCAGCCCCCGGCTGGTTTTCCGTGCCCGCCGCCTGGCTCAGCACTTTGCGAGCGGTGATTCAGGCGGTGGTTGCCAAACTTTGTGCCTGGTGTTTCAGCTTCCCCGTCTGGATTTCCAGCTGGAGGCTGCCGGGCAGTGCCAGCCATGGGGAGCGGTTTGTGCCACCTCTGTGCCTCTCCGGCATCCCTGGGCACCAGTATGGCTGGTCCCGAGCCTGGAGAGGCTGGGACCAGCCTGGGAAACCTGCAGGGGGATGTCCCAGTGCCTGGGGTGGAGACGCTCCAGTCTTCAGTGGGGGGACACCCCAGTGCCCAGGACGGGAATACACTGGTGCCTGGAGTGGGGATGCCCTGGCCCCGGTGTGGGGCTGCTCCAGTCCTCAGTGTGGGGACACTCCTGTCCCCAGAGCGAGGATGCTGGAGTTGCTGGTGTGTAGGGATGCCCCGGTCCCCAGTGTGGGGACATGCCAGTCTCTGGTGTGGGGACACCCCAGTCCTCAGTGGGGTGACACCCTGGTGCCCAGTACAGAGACTACCCAGTCCCTGACACAAGGATGCCCCAGTCCCCAGTATGGAAGTGCCCTGGCCCCCCAGTATGGGGAATGCCCCCGTCCCCGGGGCGGGAATGCCCTGGTCACTTGCTCAGGGAGCTGGAGGGTGTTTGCCACCAGCGTGGGTACGCGTCCACGTGGCATCTCTGCATCCCCCGACCTGCTCCCTAAACCTATCCGCAGCTGGCTGGCGCTCGGGGCCAGCCCAAGGGCCCCTGCCATCTTTGGGGGCAGGTGGGGTGGCTGGGGGGCAGCCAGGTAGGTGACAGCAGTTGGAGCTTGGTGACCACAGTGGTGATGCTCTCCCCTTCCTCCCCGCAGCCTTCTGCCTTCCCGCTGAAGGTGTCCGTCACACCGCGAGCTGGTGGCTGCACCCGGCCGGCGGTGCTTGTCCTCCAGTGCGCCCGCTGCTCGGCCGTTGTCACCTCCCCGTGCCCAGACCTGCTCGTCCGCACCGTGAGTGCCACTGCCACATGCCGGGAGCAACCCCTGGGGCAGCAGGGCTGGGGCCATCCCTGGGGAAGTTTGTGGGGTGTCCCTGGAGGAAACTGGTCCTCCATCCTCCAAGATGATGCTTGTGGTGCCCCGGGGAGGAGGTGACACGCCTGGCCGCTGCTGGCGGCGCTGAGCACAGGGCTGGCTGGGCAGAGAATGACGCACAGGGCTGGAAAAAGCTCCCCGTTTCCTCCGGCCGCCGGGAGGAAGGTCAGGGATGGGGTTTGGCTCCAGCGAGCTGAACCGGGGCCGGGCGCTTTCTTAGCAAAATAAACCTCCTGCTTTGTTTGCAGCTAATAATAAAGTGGGCTGAGCTCTCCGCGTGCTGCCGGCCACCCACGCCAATCCCAGTCCGTGGCCCAAAAAAACCCCCATTCATCCAGGGTGACCCCCAGCCACGATGGAGCCGGGGCTCCGGGGATGCCCACCTGGCTTAGCTTTACATCCGCATCCTCCGTGCCGGGGGAAAGGCTTTCCCCACTTTCCCCACACCAGCCTGTGCTGGGGAGGGATGTGGCCTGTCCCCCCCCGGCTCAGGCCACCGCTTGCTCTACAGGATGCCCACCTCACCCCGGGGACCACCACGACAGTGGGCCCCGAGCCACCCATGGCCACCGGTGAAGAGCAGCTGCTGGCTTGGGCTCAGGGCACCTATGGGGGCATCACATCCTACAGTGAGCTGCAGGACCCCCGCTGGATCCAGCTCCGCCTGGGAGAAGGTGCGTGGGGCCAGGTGCTGGCACTGGCGGGGGAAACAGGGTGGGCAGCGATGTTCTCCCTGCTTCCGAAGGGTGACAACCCACCGGGAAGAAGTACGGTCCCAGGGGAGATGCTACGGGGACTGATGCCACCTGGCCCAGAGCGTCAGGGCTGGTCCCAAGCATCTCCCCACCACTGAGCTTGGTTTGGCTTTGGTGACTCCTGTGCTTCCGCAGATGCCAGCAGCCCCGTGGACTGCGTCCCCCAGGAGGGCTTCGACGCCGTGCCGCACCTTGAGGCCGAGGTCTTCTTCCATGGGGTGAAGGGCTGCTCCCGCGGGGATGCCCAGAGCACCAGGGCTGCCCACATCATCCGCCTGCAGCCCCAGCCCAGGTACGGTGCAAGGCGGTGGGACCCCCGGGGGTGGTGGGGACAGGCGGTGGCACAGGTGGTGGGAGATGCTTGGGAAGGAGCCACGCCGATCCCAAGGGGGGCTCTGGGCTCTGCTGGTGCAGGAGGCTGATGCTGGGGAGCGGTGGGGGGGTGTCTCGTGGTTTCACAGGTTGCCCATCACGGAGGTGAACCTGTCCCTGAGCTGTCCCGAGAGAGCCGTGAGCAACCAGATCCTCATCCTGCAGAGCCGGGCCAACCTCACCTGGTCCCTCTCCGTCAACAACTGCCACATCCAGTTCCTGGTAGGGCTCAGTGGGATGTGTGTGTGTGTCCCTGCCAAGGGGGATGGCAGCACTGGGGGTGGCAGGAGGGTATCTGGGGACATTGGGCACGGGCTGGTGGCAGCCCCCTCACTGCACGCCCTCTTAATGGGGACGAACCCATAAGCTGTCCCTTCCTGGAGCATCACCAGCTGTCCCCATCCCCACTCAGCCCCCCTGACTCTGTGTCCATCCTGTCCCCGTCCTGCCAGGTCTCTGGGAACTACAAGATCGCGCCCATCTCCTCGCTGCTGCTCCCTGGGGAGCTCCTGCCCGACACGGAGCAGGGCCTCATCGCCAAAGCCTTCGAGAAGAACTACAGCGTCATCGCCTCCTACTCCACCATCCCCGCCAGCGCCCGTGTTAGCCTGGAGATCCAGGAGCTCGGTGAGGCCCTCGGAGCTGGGTGGGATGGGGGGGTGTGTGTCCTGCTGCCCCCACTAAGCCTCCCCTTCTCCCTGTCCCACAGAGGCCATCAGGAGGGTGCCCACGACGACGAGCCCCCCAGCCCCCACAGCTGACTCCTTGCCCCGTGTGCTGCTGTTCATGCTCCAGCCCTGGAAGTGCACGGATGAAACCATGGAGATCGTTATTGCCAGGTCCCACCTGGAGGTGAGGAGGTGGGGGATGCCAGCATCGCCCAGGGGGGGTTGCATCGTGCTCTGGGTGCTCAGGGTGGGTGACACGGGGCTGTCCCCAGCCGGTGGGTGACCACCAGGTGCTTTTCTCCCAGCCTATCAAGGACCTGGTCAACATCACCCTGCGGGACATCAGCTGCCAGGCAGAGAAAAACGCCACTCACTTCATGCTGAAAACCCCCCTCAGTCACTGCGGCACCTCGCTGGAGCGCTGGGGCCACGCCAAAAACGAGGTGAGGGGGGGCTGGCCGGGGGGCTGCCCCCAGCCCTGCTGATGCACCCTGGGGGCTTCTCCACTGGGACCTCCTTGCTTTTCCATGGCTGGAAACATCCCGCTGCAGCCCGGGGCTGAGACCTGCTGCTGCACCGGGGGTGGGACACTACCTCCTATCCCATCCTGTCCCGTCCCGTCCCATCCCATCCCAGTGGGAACAACAGACCCCAGCAGTGGGACCCTTTGGCTGATCCAACCTTCCCTACCTTCTCGTAGCTCGTCCTCAACCTGGCCAAGGGCACAGCGCTCCAGAGTGTGCGGGTAAGAGCTGGGTTTCCCAGTGTGTCCAGGGTGGGAGAAGGGTGCCAGTACCACTGCTGGCTGGGTGCTGGGCGCCAGGGGTGGCCTCAGCACTGTCCCCGCTTCCAGGTGGCCTTCCAGTGCAACATCCCGCGGGAGCTCTTCCTGCGCCTCTTCCCCACTGCCGCCTTCGAGGCGCCGCAAACGGAGCTGGAGGTCAACAAGGAAGTCTTCATGCAGGTACCACCGCCGGCGCTGTGCCTGGGATGGGGAGGGTGGGGGGTCTGGTTGTCCCTGGGCCGGTGTCCCTGATGGCATGTCCCCCCCGCTGTCCCCACGGCAGGCGTCCATGCGGTGGGAGGACCACCCGGCCGACCTGCAGCTGAAGGAGTGCTGGCTGGTGGCACCGGGGCGGGAGCCGGTGCTGCTGGTGCAGGGTGGGGAGGCGCGCGGCGCGGGGGTGGCCGTGCTGGAGGGACCCCCCAGCAGCCGCGGGAGGAAGGTCTGGCGCTTCCGCTTCACCTACGCCGTCCCCGAAGGGGGGCGCGTCCCCTTCTCGGCCACCCTCAAGTGCAAGGCCGGCTTGCAGGTCAGTGTGAGTGACACCCCCCCCACCCCATAATGCCACCACGCTGGTCCCTACCATGGGTGGTGGCAGCCTGGCAGATTTGTCCCCTCTCCCTGAAGAACCTGGGGGCTTCCAACACTGTCCCCCACTGGGGGTGTGGGAGGGGACAGGGGTCTTTCCCAACATCTCACCTCGACCTGCACCTCCGCAGAACAACACCATCTTTGAGAAGGTCCTGGAGGTGACAGTGAAGGACAGCTGGCGGCCACCCAACAGTGAGTTTGGGGCAGGGGAGGGGGGTCAACGCAGGAACGGGGATGGAAAGGGACACCCCCCCCCACCAGCACGGCCATGCTGATGACCTTGTCCTCCTGCAGACCGCGGGTTGGGGCTGGCCGCCGTCCTGGGCATCACCTTCGGCGCTTTCCTCATTGGGGCGCTCCTAACCGCCGGGCTCTGGTACATCTACTCGCACACCCGTGAGTATCCACCGCCCCGGGAATGCCCTCGGTGGGATGGGGGGTGGCCACATGCATGTGCCCTGCTGGGTTGCCCATGTACCACCCTCCAGCCCAAAGCCAAGGTCCCTGGGTGAGCGAGGGACCAGGCTCCTGTGTTGCCGTCATCCGTACAGCGGCAATGCCACAGGGGAATGACCCTGCTTGGGGTGGCCACGGCTCCTCAGGTCCCCGCCCGCTGATCTGGGGTGCCCCCAGCACCTGCCCTCCCTCCTGCTTCTGGTGCCACCATGGTCCCCCATGTCCATCTCCATCCCGGGGGGCTCAGGGGGTGGCCAGGGAGCCATCCGGGAGGGCTCGTGCGTGGGGGCTGGAAGGTCCCGTGGGGACGAGACCCTGAGTCTGGTTTCCCCTCGGTGTTTCTCCCCCTGGCCCCGCGGTGGGCGGCGTGAGCCAGGTCCCATCTCCAAACTGCAGCCAGTTTCCAGCACGGCACCGGCCTCGGAGAGCAGCAGCACCAACCACAGCATCGGCAGCACCCAGAGCACCCCCTGCTCCACCAGCAGCATGGCCTGACCCCCCCAGGCCCCCCCGAGCCTGCCCTGCCCCCGGCCGACGGACTTGGGGATCCACCCCGGCCCCACTAAGCTGGTTTTTTGCCCCAAATCTCAGGCCGAGCCCGGAGGGGGCCTCCGTTACTCATTCAGTGAATGCTTTGGCTCCCCACGGGCAGCCCATGCCGCGGGGGGGCACCCGGCAACCCCCCCTTGGGGTCCCTCGCTGCTGTGTGCACCGGGAAGGCGGAGAGAGCAGCTATTGCCAAAGCCCCCCACAAGGCTCCCCATCAAATGGGGGGCAGGGGGGCAAAAGTGTGCGCCCCCAGGATGTGCCCCAGCACTTGGGGCGACCCCCACGCCACTCCCGTGTCCCCCCAAGAAGGCAGTGGGCACCACTGGGAGCAGCGAGAGGTTTATTGGGGTGGGGGGTGCAGGGCTGCTGCCCCCACGTGGGGTGATGAGCAGAAACCACCCTCCCCAAGCTCCCCATCCAAGTTACAAACTCTTATTAATAATAATAAAAATCTCCCCTATGTTAAATTAGTCGTGCCCTGACGCCGCGCCTCACCGCGGCTCGAGACTCCCACCTAAAACCCTCCCAAAACTGCCCACCCCCCC
>VZSF01004049.1:0-24458 GCA_013398295.1 Chionis minor | reverse complement strand
GTGTGTATATATATACACACACTACATATATACTTTGTGTATATACATAAAATATATGTCTAATATATATAAAATATACATAGAATATTCATAATATATATATAAGCTTCTTGTCTGTCAACTGTTTAACACTGCTTAACTAAAAATAATCTAAAAGGATGAGGTTTTCATAAATGCTGTATCCTTAGTGCTAGGCTATACATACAGCTTAGGACCCTTCATTGAATTCACCTCACTAACCACCTGTTTAGGGGTTTTTTTTTTTCCTGGAGAAAGAAGATATCCTCAACTCTGGCCATTTCATGCAGGCCCCTCTCTCAATTTAAGGGTGTATTTTGGTCATTTATATTTAGAAACAGAGGACAGTTGTCTTTTTGTTAGTCTGGTAGTCCAGAAGGATGTGAGGTTCAGGGTTGTATTCACCTCATTAGTGCTCTGAGCTCTACACATTCACTACCACAAGTTTCCTTGAAAGAGAGGCAAAGGTATTTTTAGGAACTTAAAGAATTTCCTTCAAGATTCATTTTCATTCCCCCATCCTCTGACAGCACACATATATTCCCGCCTTTACATGTGCACCCCAATTTGATTAATCCAACATACTTGTTTTCGCTCTCATTTAGCAACACAACTCTCGCAAGAACTTCTGTGCTCAGAACTCTACATCTTTTCCTACTTACTGCTCCCCCCATCTGCTTTTCTTCAGTTTCTCAACTCAACTGTGCAAGCACTGTTCAATGGATTCTGCTTGCAGTTTTAAAGCAGAGAAACCATTTGGTAGAAGGATGGGGGGGGCAGCAACTAACTACCCAGAAAGGAGAAACTGCCACATATCAGGTCAAGGTGAAAAAACAGGCAGGAAGAAATGGGATCTGAAGCAGTAAAGGGGAGATCCAGCGGATCAGGGCTCTCTGGGAGAGCTAAGGAAGAAACAAGCAAAAGCTACTATTTTTTCAACATAGAAAAAGCAAAAGAAAGAAGACAGGTATGAAGAAAAGCAGAGAAAAGCATTAAGCTTTTTAAAGTCATGACAGAATAGCCATACTGCCAGAAACCATGAGCAATATAGACAAATACATTCTAGAAGTTTGTAGGAGTGATTAAGGAATAGCAGAACTGACTGTATTGGAAGTTAGAAAAACATTTTACAGGCAAGAAAAGGCAAAGTGATATACTAATAAAAGTAACGTTTCTTGCTGCAGCAGATTTTCATCTTCCATAATTTGAAGTTGGGTTTAAAAGCATTTGACATTCACATTACTTCCTCTACTTACTTTCTGTTCCTGCCCACTTATTTCTCTTCTGCTCACCTTCTTTTCACACTTTGTCCTCAAGAGCAATACAGCTACTAGACTACTACGTTATCTTGCCAGGACTTAGCCTATGAATCTACTGGAACAAAAAATAACTCAGAAAGCTGTCCAAATGTGAGCACATGCACACTTCCTAAAAGCATTCCCAAATGGGAAGGATGGCTTTCTTTGTTTACAAAGTCATAATAAAGTTTTTTTAACATAAATGCACTCCACAATAAAGACATCTTACACTGTAGGGGCTAAAACTAGAGTAACATCTAATAAAAAATAAAAATGCCTTTCTCTTGATAATGAGTCTATTTGGACCTACAGTCCACACCATCAAAAAAAACCTACTAAAACTCAGCAGATTTCATATGGTTTTCCAGGTGAGCAGGCTGTCTACCATCACTTCAAAGAGAAACCCGGGTTGGCTACAGGACCATTCACCCATCTCTGCTCAGCTCAGTGGTATCTGATCAGCACTCAGTTCTGCCCCTTGACTAAAGCTGGGATTTTATTTTCCCCTCTAACAATTTGCTTCATTCCTCTCAACTTTCAGTTACTCATTACTGTACGGTGATTTGGAATTAACAGATTAGATTACTATAACATCCAGCCCAGATCTGCAACAGGCCATTGCACAAATTCATTCATTATGTGGCTGCACTTCAACCCCACTTGCAAGTACCCTCTGTGTTCACAAGTTACTTAGGAAAATAAGTGTGTAAGCAAAGTACAGAAAGCTGTACAGTATGAATCTAGAAAATACACGCAGCAGCCAGGCACAGACAGCTAACGAACATTAAATACAGTGACAATGCAGTAATTATCCATATATCCTTCAGCGTGAAGGAAATTTATAGTACCCCACTTACACTATAATCCTGTCCCAGAATCTGTTTATAAAGGTCTCACCCAAGCACTGAAGTGCAGGAGTAAAATAACTGAAAAAGGAGGAGGGAGATCAGAAGCAGAGGATGGGAATTAGAAATAGAACAGTGCACAAAGCCACAAAGTGATAAGTATGGTTTACCTGTCAGTTGACATTGATTAATCTTGTGTTCTGTGATATCACTCAGTGACTCAAACACCTGGAGGCAGCTTTCACAGCTGTGCACAGCTTCTTCTTCTAACTCCTCCCCTTCATCCAGCCTTTTCTTACAGTCTAGCACTTCTCCATCTTCTGTCTTGTCTTCTAGTTTACAGTTAGGGTCTGAAAGAAAATTAAGACCATGGCATCAAGCATCTAAGAAAAGAACCTTTAAAAAGAAAAAAAAAAATCAAGATAGGTTTTTGTGGTAACGATGAGAAGAAACATATTTGGCACGAGCCTGCAGCACATTGTAGATTTTATTGCTAAATAAGCAAAGGAGGCTTTTTCCTTAATTTTTTTCTAATCTCAATGAAAGGAGAATTTTCCCTTCTACTCCCACAAATGCAGCTCCATTTCTCACTCAAGCAATTCTTCCATGCTTCAATGTTAGGTTTGTCAATTTTACCACAGCTATTGAAGCTGCTTTGATCATTGCAAGAAAGGATAAACCACCTATGCAATTAGTTTTCAATGAAAAGAAAAATCAAATCAATGAGTATGCAGGAACTTCTTTTCACTGTTAACTACAGTGTTTCACAGGAAATTACCAGAATTAAGAGACTAACAAATTTGATTTACATAAACATGAAATTAATCTTGATTTTACAACCCACTTCAATACTCCATCACCACACTACTTGACACAAACAAAGCCCTGGAAAGATTATACCCTGGGTCAAAACGCTGCACTTGCTTTGAACTTGTGTATGACTTAAGACAAACCCACTAAAGTTCCTGTATTTGCCAGATCATGGAAAACTGGAAACTACTACTGCAAAACCTAAACAGTGCACAAGGAGAGCTTTGTCTGTTCGATGCATTAACAAGCATTTTGGGGACAGCAGGATAACTCTAGCCTCGAAGCAACAGCCCTGAGCCCAGTTGAAACTCCTAAACTGGAAGAAATGTGCGGTCTCACCACCATCCCCTACGCGCAGAGAAGCCACACAGCTCGTTGCTCCACCTCATCTCTGCAGATGACCAGTGCAGAGTGAGACAATGTGAAGTCTTGAACTTTTCCTCCTCTGAGGAGGAGCAGAGTAGCTGTAACTCCTCCTGACTTTTTGCCCACTTTACTAAAAGCTTCCTTCAAACGACAGAAATAAAACAATCTGTCTTCCCTAATAAAGCAAGCTGGCACTTAACTTTGTTTTTCCTTGGGAACCACAGTACAACAAGTGAAACGCAGAAGAAAAATGGTTGCGTACATTCCAGCAAAAGGAATGCAAGTGTTTCACCACTTTTCCCTTTTCTGCTTTGGCTGCCTCATCTTTCCTTTTAGATATTTGAGAGAGCTGAGACTGGAACAAGTCATTTTAGAAAACAAGGACAAACTCACATAATAAAAGGAGATTGTGCAAGCGCATTTTAAGATGTTCTGCTCTTTAGCCAAGCGGGTGACTAACCAGGAGCAGGCTTCTTGTCCACAACAACACAGAGGTGGTATCTGTGAAGCCACTTCATTTAGTGTTGCGATTGATTAGGATCACGCACAACTACTTGAAAGGAGAGAAAGGAAAACATGCTAACACTAGGTTCATGTTAGAATGGAGAAGGGGTGAGGAGGAGAAGGAGGGTGATTCTCCTTTAAACCACTCTTAAATCCTCTCTCGGCACCCTACAGTGAAGCAGGCACAGCCATGCCTGTATTTGCCGCTGTGGACAAAGTGCAGGCGCTCTTGCCGCCCGCAAAGAAGGTCAGGGCTCTCATCCTCCTTCTACATCCTTTGGTCCCCACTGCTGCACCCTGCCCTTCAACTGCCCAAACATAGCCGGACCCGCAAGCAGAAACTGGAAACAACCCATGTCAGGAAGCCTTCCTCATGCTATGTGGCTCGTGATCAAAACCAAGGAATTTCTTTGACAGGGGTAAAGGGCAGAATTTATTTTTAAGGGAATTATATTACAGAGGGAAACCAGATTAATTTTTAAAAATAAAAAACACATTCTGAAGGCAAAAATACATTTGCTGCGCAGAAGCCCTGCCAATACGCTGAGCGCGATCCTTATATGACAAATTACATTCACAAGGTTCTTTCAAGAGTGAAAACTTCCACTTGGGCAGCCACTTCCAAATAGAGGAGTAGTCTGCAAATTTACACACCGAAAAGGGATGCTGACTAAATAAAAGGACTTTACGGCATTTTAGCCATTGTTGAATGCTCTGAATCTAGTAACTTCCATTGCCACTTCATTTTCCAAGATATTTTGCAAGATTAATAAAAGCAGTTAGGAGATCACCAGGTTACAAGCAGTTCAGAAAAAGAAGTAATTGTCTCAACCGTTGCAAACTGACCCCAACATCATTAAACACTTGTTGGAAGGCAGCATGTGCACATCGCATACTATTAGTTGTTCAGCTCAAGCTCCCAGTTTCATCTCATAAAACTGACAGCACTCAGGGAAATGTGGGCACTGGGTCTGAATTTTAACATGAGTATTTAAATGCTGCACATAAAGTTTACAGACCTGTTTGTTTTAAAATAAGGGTAGTGTCTGACTCTGCTTTAAGTACAATGCTGAAGGAAAGAAAAGGGAGGGGAGGGAATTCTCAACACTTATTATTCAGAAACACTTGCACTTTACAGGAATTCAGCAATGCACACACACGTAGGCACACATGCACCCCTTAGTGCACAAAAGCCTGAAGAATCGCTCAATTTAAAGCTTCCTACTTAGAGACCAGTTATTAAAATTAGAATCATTTTAAGACTAATAAATGTTTTGCTTCTCCTTCTGCATTTGCAGATATAAACTCTACAGGGACAGAAGTCAGTCAAGCTTATTCCCTTCTGCTGCAACTTTAGAATACATGCTCTAGCCAACTGGCACATTTGTTTTTAGGTCAACACTTAAGTGGGACCCTCTGGGACCTAGGTTCGAGTTTAGCCTACGACAGCTTTGTGAAATGAGTTCTGGCAGTCTCAGCCCCTCTCAATGAATGCATTTCCACTGTGATCCGCTTCCGTGAAGAGTTGTCACCAACAAAATAAAAAGATATTTAAAGAGAGAAAATATCATTTGGATGCCTTGTGAATAGATAGCTTTTCTGTTACAACAAATATCTTCCATCAAGAGCTGGTCTAGCCTTAAATAGTTACTTAAACTGAGGATAAGCTGCCTTATTTGAGCTGCTCTTGTGAAAGACTGCAAGAAAATGTATTTTACAAATGCAATATGCATTCATCTGTACTTTCTCCTTAGCCTCCTGTTCGAAGCTCATGCTCGCACACAGACTTCAGGGCAAATGTCATTCATCTCCCACCTTTCTTTCTCCCCAGTATCTGCAACAATCACAGCCGCAATTCCCTCAACAAAGACTGTCTTCATAGTAAGATTACCTTTCCCAACATCTGCAAATGCCACTGTCATTTCCAGAGGCTCCCCTGCCTTTTTTCAGAGGCTGCCATGCACCAACTGAAATTTTTCAGTACATATCAGCAACAATATACACATCAGCTCCATCTGCAGATATCACTGAAAATTATCTAGTACGGAAAGGAGGGTTACTTTTTTGGAACAGAAATAAATTCAGTCTATTAAGGCACTTAAAAAAAACAAAAAAAAAGGAAGAGAGAGAACAGTTGTCTTCTGTTACTGATTATGTTAACATTATTTACAAATGGAAATTAAAAGAAGCATGATTTTCTCATTACTATGTTCCCTGGCAGGTGGTTCTTCCCTTCCCTTCTTTCTCCTCCTCATAAGGGATGTTATTGCTGAAACTTGCTCTAATAAAACTGCAACTTTGGGGAAAATGAAAAATTGCATTGGCTTAAAAGTGTTGGAGGCAATAAAGCCATGGACTTCAATTAATTTCAAGTATGGGAGCGGTTTAAGGCCAACCAGCAGAAATTCTATTCTGCCCATGTAAAAATGAGGTTTCACCACATTTACTTTTTATAACCCATATAAAAGTCAAGTAAAAGTAATGAATATCTAAAAGCCATCTCAGTGGACTGGCAAAGACTATCTGTGTTCTTGAAACTCATCTTACATATTTCTGCCTATGCTACAACGATCCATAGCTAATCACAACTAAAACATCAAACTACCAACAAAACAGCCTCCTTTCCAATCCATTTCACTGCCTTGCGGTAGGACCTCCTTCCAAGCCACTTCTGCATGGAAAAGTGCTGGCAAAAGAAAGGCAAACTTAGATCATGTGGTTATAATTATTACCAGGCAAGGAATATTTCTTCAGCTCAGTGGTAAAGTAAAACTCTGTCGCTCTCTGCTCCCAATAGTGTCCATCGCAAAACAACTGCCTCATTAAATCTCTGCAGTAAGATTAATATGCCGTAGCTGCACTACATTTATAACTTGGTACTCTATAAAAAGCACATTTAATGGTTAGAGCCAGAGCTTAGATACAAAGTATTACTATAAAAACTTCTGGCAGTGTGTACACAGTGTGGGCCTTCTGTGCTGCTTGCTCTATCAGAAGGTTTTTTGGTTTTAGTATTGCCACTGCGTTCTTGCTACAGAGAAAAACACAGTGTTAAATCTTGCCTAGAAACAGACAGAGAACAACACAGGACATGATGGGAGATAAATAACTGGCAAGACAGCTTAACCATTGAGAATTATTTTAAGAAAAAATGCAGAAAAGCAACCATTCCTTGTCATATTGATTTCCAGTTTTCCAGTCCTCTATTTTTCAACTTCATGTGTCTACAGCATTACAAGTTTGCTTTTTTTCAAGTTTGCAGATAGCTAAATGGAGACATAAGTACATTCAGAAGAGTTTAAAAAGCAGAGAATGCTCTTACTTTTATTTCCTCTTTTCAAACAATATAGTTTATGTGCAGAGCCACTAGAAGCTATAAAAAGCACCAAACACAAACCCACAGGACACACACAAGAGAAATAGAGTCTTGCAGCTGAACAAAAAATTAACTGCATTCTTCACCTTCATAAGAGGAATAACTCCAACTGTTCTGAAACAAATTACCTATATGTATTCAGAGAAGACTAGCCTTCTAGGAATATCCTTAAGGAGTCAGCCCTTACTCCAAAAGGTGACCTCAGCTGAATGAATGAGACTATTCAGATGAGTCAGTCCTGCTCTTCAGATAAAATTCTGTGAAATCAGTACCAAAGACAGAAGCAAAGTATATTTTGCATTCTCAGAACCATATTAGAGAATAGAACAGCCCTTGTTATTACTGGGAATTAACAATTATTTCTTCATGATTATTAACAACACATATCCCTGTGATCCTGACTCAAACAACAGCTTTGTCTACCCAATCTCACTGACTTAAAATTAAGCAGCTGTAAATTAATCCCTGACTGGTAAGAAATTATACAAACAATCCTAAAAGAAATTACCCTTATCCACATATTTTACAAATATGAAAACAGTTTAAACGGAATGAATATTCAAGTTCATCTGAAATGGCATAGGGTGGGGTTTTATGTGGGGATGTAAAGGGGGATTATTGTTAACAAAAAAAAAAAGAAAAGAAAAAAGAAAAGAAAAGCATGCGGCACTTTAGAAGCATCTCACTTGCAGATGACTGACCTACAAAAGGCAGAATTTCTAATTCTTAGGAATTGAAAGGTGAGGGAAGAGAAATGTTATTTTCCATTGCAGGCCCCAAGAATGCATTCTAAGCTGAAACGGAGAAGGAAGAGTGCAGGCTGTGCAAAAACACCCTGATACAAAAATCCCTCACACTGTTGTCAAATGGTAAGCAAGCACTAATGAAGGAATTCAGCATTACCAGTCTGTGCGGCTGTGTGTCCCACACCTGCCTGCTGGTCCTCTGTTTCATTTTCTTCTACTGTCAGAAAAAGGTAAACAAAACAAAAACAAAACAAAAAAAAGATGTTAGGTAGGTAGCTGAAGTGTTTCAAGCATCTTTACACCAGCTTCAGTTCTGAAAGCCAGTAATGCTTGTACAACACGGGCAAGAAATGCTGCACTGCAAAGTGCCAAAGTGTAGACCAGACCAAAACAGAATATGTCGCTGTATGGAAACTACAAATCTGAGAACAGAGTGACCAAATCAGTTTCATGGCTTAAAAAACAAATCAAATTTCCTCTGGGATATTTGTCTTCAGTGCACTGTATTTGATTATGGAACTAAATGAGAGAATAATTCTGGGCTTTAAGATTCTACTCGCTCCACGCGGATAAGAGAAAGCCTTCTCCTGGCAGACGGGAGAGGTGCGTGTGCTAATTCATACATAGGCTTTAAAAAAATAATAATAATCCTATAGTCAGTAGCAAACATCTCAGCAGTGCAGACAGCCTTGCAAAGGAGAACTAACCCCATGCTGTTTTACTGTATACACCATGCCAGCATCTTTCCCTTGGCTCGCAGCTTTCCAGAGCAATAGAACTAAAAACAATACAACTCTTGTCAGATTCACTATTCAAAACTTGTTGGGCGAGAGTGAACCTAACAAGAGCCATTCTGCTGCTACTTTGAAAAATTAGAGCGCGCTGTTCTCGTGTGCTCTGATATGATGCCTAAGTAAGATTGACTCTCCCAAAGTAAAAGTAAGGGAAGAGCTAAAAGGCAGAGCTATTTCCTTTTTATTCTCCCAAAGACCAAGTTCTTTGAGTTAGAGAACAGCAGAGAGAAAAGATTTCATTCTTCGTCCACAGGGGAAAAAGCTGAAAGGGGAAAGACTGCACTTTTACAGCATTTCCACTCCCAAGAATTCAGACCTCAAAAATAATCATGCAACTGAGTTAAAATCCAAAGCTTTGGGGGTTTTTTTCCTGGTTCTTGGGACAAGAGAGTGCAACACTTAGGGTCACATATAAATCTAGACATATATTCAAAAGAAGAGATACATATACACACTCCACAGGTACCTCTTTTCCTCCTCCGCCAACCCCAAGGCTTCATACAACTGGTTGTTTCTAGAATCTGAGTTTCTAGAAAAAAAACACCAGTTTTCATAAGGACACTCTTAGGACACCAGAAACTTGAAACACAGTGCATATATTAGAAAGAGTCAAGCGCAATCTCTGGAGGACTCTAAACAACCTCTATCTCTGTCCCAGAGCTGTGGCTAGTAAGCACACTCTTCTCATCAACAGAGATCTGATAAAGTTTCCCCAGCCCTGGAGTAAGTCACATATTTCGCAAAATACGATTTTATGAGCTGATTGATTGTTTCAGTTGAACTTGTAGTCTGCAGCCATGAAGTTACCGGTACTTCAGCTGTGATAATACTGTAAGATTGTCTTTGTTATGCTGAAGCAGTCATCCCAGCAGTCCTCACAGCTAAAGGAAACTGGTCAGACAAAGAAAGCAACAGGAAAAGCTCATGAAAGCTGAGCTTCAGGGAACATGTGGTCAAACACAAACTAAGCTACATAGAAAGATTTTTCACTAGGGCAGCACAGATCAGTAAGACTCATTAATACAGCAAGAAAAATACTGAATATAACTAGTATACAGTTAAGAAAAAAAAAAAAATATCACCTTTTGTGACCCCCTCAAAGCCCCCAATGAAACCTCTGCAGCAGCCCAACCTGACCCTCTTCATGTCCACCACCAGCTGTTGATCTGTTCCCAAAAAATGATCTCAAGAACAAGCTCTAAAACCGAAAGATGAGTCCAATTCTCCATCCCTCAAGAGGAAGCTCATCTTGGTCACCAATATCTACTGATTAACCTTACTAAACATTGTAGAAATATCTATCATCTACCAACCAAATCCTCAACCATGACGCGTGTAGTAAGTCTGAACTCGGTCCAGAAAGGCAACTAAAAGCTCTCCCGTTTTTTAAGTGTCAAGACAGAATTGAGGTGCCCGAACATGAACTTTTCAAGAACAAACTCCCAAGTAGGAAATTTCAAAATAAAGCAGCTACCTGCTAAAAAGGAAACAAGGTCTGCTTGTTTGAAGTGGATCTCCACTTCTAAGTGTATGCAAACCAAAATGCAAAAGTTCATCTTTTCTGCTGTTCTGTACTGAATGTTTACTGCCACCAGCTGCAGTGCCAGAATCTCTCGCTGCTGGTGAGAAGTGACTGCACGCCGAAATGTGCTCAGCTTCGCGCTGCTGACCCAGAGATACACCAAATGTTTTTAGGTCTTCAAATGGAAAAAACCAAACACGGATACTGCATAACAAATTGTTTCCACGTATGTGATTCTGTAATGTGAAAACATGCCAGCGTATCCCTTGTGAAACCAAACTTCACTACTATTTGGGGATCTGAAAATTCTGTGAGAGCTGAGGTTTGCTTTCAACAAAGGCTGACCACTATGTCTTTATTAGACTAAAAAGAACCAAAAGGAAACTAGCATCAGAGAAGGTAACTGTGGTTAGCACCTTTCTAAACTGTTTTTCAAGCCCTTCAAGGATTCTGAGTCACAACAGAACCAAGTAGGTCACAACAGGCCATGGCACAAAGACTTGCTAATAATATTCAATTAGACAGACAAATTTGTCAGGAAAATTAAAACCGCATTTAGGGGCAAATATGGTAAAAGGAATAAGAAAACTACCCCACAAAACCCACAGAATTAGGGAAATTTTAGCATTAGCACAAATCAACTACAAAAGAGCTTCTCATTTTCCTTTGCATTAAGTTAGATCGTTCCTCCAGCTAGCACAAGTATTTGTTACATTAAGTAGGCTACAGCTGGTAGCATCAGATAAGCTCCCAATTAGCTCTTTATGCCTTTCCACAACCAGATTCTGAAAACCTCAGTGCTATTTCAGCTCTCAGACCAATGTTAAGCTCACCTGACTATGAAAGGTAGTGTGACATGCAGCCAGCATTAACTTCCCTTAAGCATTAACTATGCCATTTTCTTTCAGGAGAGGAAGGCGACTTTAAACAGAACCTATATAATGAGATGCTTTAAATTTTGCTAACCAAAACCATTTTTCTAGCACTAGCATGAAATGTAACTAAAAAAAGCCACAAGGGTGATATGCAGATAAAACAGTAGCATGTATGCACTATTATTAATTCAAACGTCAAAATTACCGAGACTCTAGGACTGTAATTGTGCACAGGGATGTCATCTTCATTACAGCATATACCACATCCTAACATAAGGCAAGATAAATTCTAGATAACAAAGTCATAGAATACTAGTAAAAGGAGAGGCCTCAAGAAACCAGGACAATACTTATGAATCCAGACTACGAATAAGTGATGTTACTGCCAAACAGCACTTCTAGATACCTTTGAAATAATATTATCATGAAAGCAACAATATTCCTTGTCCCTATAATCATGTGTTTATGACCACAGGTCACCTGTTTTCTTACTGTAGAAATATTTCTCAGTTGACTTATCTGTTCCTTAAAACAACACACCATCAAGTCCCTACTACATATTTTCTCAGTGCAATTTTTGAAAAACAAAACAAACAGAAAGCTCAAATAATAAAATACCAAAAAAAGACCAGATCACCACAACAATTGTGGCACCACACTTCTTGAGAGCAATTTAAAAAAAAAAAAAAAAAAATCTCAGTAAGGGAAAACAGAATTCCAGCATGTCAATTCTATCTCACATTAGAAAAGCTTGTGATTTGGACAGATAGCAATTTTTAAAATTCTACTGTAAAAACCTCATACCTCTAAACTGAAGCTGTATCTATGTAAAAGGTTACGACATTTCAGCTTTGGTATAGCTAGTGTGCAGGGCAAACCCTGCTTTCAGTTCAGAGCAGCTCTCATGCTCAGGCTGCTGAATGTCAACATTAAGACCAACTATTCCTTTTTAAAGTAAAAAAAACACCAAACACAACAACAAATCAAGTAGTACCATTAAAGACAGCCAATGAGGAAAACCCATGGGAATTTTGATATAGAGGTCCTAAAAATAGAATTAATCTCCTGACTGCTCTACAGCAACACCTGCTGATGAATGAGGATTTCACCCCTTTTGCTTAGAGTCTCTTCGTGGGACACATGGTTAGCCTATAAAGAAGGGAGACTATTTTATAAAGTTAGTACAAAATATACACAGCTTTTCTAGCTTGCAAAATCTCATTCATATTCTAATGAATAACCAGGATTCCCCTTCACTGAAGAGTTAATCTGTAGATTTAGCACCTTAAGGAAGAGCACAAGTCATTTCTGGTTGATGCCTGGGAAAAACCTTGTATGGAAAAGAAATAGATAAAATTAGAAATGTGGAAAAGGACATTTTCACTGAAAGAGAAGCCTTTTGGAGAACGCTGGCTAAGATTTATGGCTTCTGAGCTATTACAAACCATAATAAAATAAAAGCAAAAGATAATTGAAAAAAGTCTATTTTCTTCTAGTCCAGGTGGGTTAATAANGAAATAGATAAAATTAGAAATGTGGAAAAGGACATTTTCACTGAAAGAGAAGCCTTTTGGAGAACGCTGGCTAAGATTTATGGCTTCTGAGCTATTACAAACCATAATAAAATAAAAGCAAAAGATAATTGAAAAAAGTCTATTTTCTTCTAGTCCAGGTGGGTTAATAAATTTCCAAAAAGAAAAAAAAAAAACTGTCCCAAATGCCTGAGACTCTTTTCAGCTTGTTAAACAAAGCAGGAGAAGCCACATATCCCAAAATAAACTATAAAAATAGATTGCTATTGATTTATCTCTTCCTAAAACACATTTCTTCAGAGATGTGAAAATAAACTTAATACAGCAACTAAGACTGTCGGGATAGGAATTTTAGAATATATATATTTTAACTTGCACTTTGCATTTCCTATAATTCAATACTTAATCTATAAATTTCCATTAGCATATTATTAGTAATTCAATTTAAAGCCATCTTTGCGCAAAAGCCTTTTTCTTAGGATGGTAACTTTGCCAAGTGCATCTTCAATCTACATGTTTGAATAATTTCTGCAGACAAGTAAGAGAGACACTAGCTGTATTAGCATAATCAATACACAATTTACCGAGTTACTCAGACAGAACAGAAATAAAATGTGTGTGCCATTATTTCAGTACCTACAAATGACTGTAATTTCTGGAAGTATCTCTCTACTTTTCTTTTCCCTCCTCCTCATGGCCACATAAAAAACAAGAGGACATTCATGCTGCCACCATCCACAGGTAGATATTAAGTATGATTAGACAGATTAATCACATAGCAGAAGGCAAATTTAAGAGCCAGTTACAGGAGGTAACTCTATTAAAGTCAATGGATTTTGAAGATGTTTCACACTTTGCACTAATATGCTGTGGAAATACATCTCCGTAAGGGTTCCGTCAGGATACAAAACTGAAATTTAAGAAGTTACAGAGTAGCATTGAATGCAGGATCACATGTCAATGCATCACCTGCTCGGGCTGCATGTTCCTCCACTTTCTTCTCTCCCTACGTACCACTGGTGCTCCAAGACTCACCTTTTAAACTCTTCTGGCCAGCAGAGGCGAGCGCAGGATTTCACACCTGGCTATGCCACATGTAAGCAGCAATTCAGTGGGTGACTCCTGGAAGTCAACAACCATCTCAGGCTGCTTCATAATGTCCTTTAAGATAACTGGCATTCATAAAAGTTCAGAACTAGTAAGAAAGTATTGTTTTCTGAACAGCTTCACTTCATATCAATACATGTCTATCAGCTACTAGCCAGAAACCTGACTGCCAGTTTGACTCCCAAATGTATATGCACCCAATGACTTCATTGTGAGAGAGTCAGAAAAAGAAAGGCATTGGCATATTATCATTTCAAGTACATTCCAGAACTCTATTGAACATCAGTTCTGAGTGTGTAGCCACAACTGTATAAAAATCCAATTAATCATATGCATGAAATTCGTATTTCTTTTTGTTTTCCTTCACGCAGTGACATACCCTTTTTCCAATTTCTCCCCTCACCAGTACTCTAACAGTATTCTCTTCATACTTGGAAATTAATATTTTTCTTAAAAGATTTCATAAAGCATTTTTCTTCTTGTATTTGCTTTTTCCAGAAGACAAAGCCCCTCATAGCATTCATATTTTTTACTCCTCTCTTTAGTCTATCTCAATACTGAACTTGGGGGTTTCTTCCCCTAATGTTCTTCCTGTAGAAAGACTGTAGAAATTAGGAGTTTCCAATTAGAGTGTAGTGGTTGGAAAATGTTATTATGCGAAAATAAAGTATTTTCCTAGGCAGCACATAAACATAAAAGTAATAAATATACTTAAGTGGAAAGAAATTATGCTTAAGAAATCCTTTGGATATTCTTCCAATCCTTGATCTCAAGGATGACAGTATCCAAATGTGACAGCCTAAAGACATCCAGTTTTACATAACATTGTGTGCAGAAAAGGCAGATGATGCTCTTTCCTGCAGCAGAGGGAAAATTCTACAGAAACCCCAGAGCTGAGGGTGGAGGGATATCTTTTTCTGGATAGCTGAGGTTGTAGATTAATTAATCCTGCCCAGAATGCTAATTTAGCCTCCCTAATCATGCATCTTTTAACAAGCTTAAGCCACATCTACATATACTCATATTTTTATTGTTTAAAGTAAACTCATAACAATATGATATATTTTAAGAGGTACTTAGCTCCAAAGAATCTTAAAGCTTTTAATAAACCTCAAGTAAATTCCAGACATCCCTAAAACTCTGTACCATGCAATGTAACAGATTATAACGGATCTCCGAGTCCAATTCAGGAACATGGGGACAATTAGCAAAACAAGAGGGAATCACTCTTGGTACCAGGTCAGGAATTTCAGCTGTCCTGCCTGTTTCAAACCAAGTACTCCACCTCCATTCCTGACAATGTGACTGTCGGCATCCAGTGCATTTTCAGAAACGACAGAAGTTAGGAGGCTGAGATAAATTTTAAGCCTGATTACCAAGCCCAGTACTTCACATAAATGCTTTCAGAGTGATTCTTCTCAGTATACTGAAGCTATGTATCACCTAAGCTTTCAACCTTTCTTACTCTCTGAGGGACATAACTAAGAATTTCTGATACTCCTACAGACCTGTATTTTCGACTGTGCTTAGAAAACAGGAAATTCATTAAACTGTCTACAAAAGCCTGAAGTCAGCAAGAGAGAGCAATTTGATTCAAACTGACACGTGGATTGCAGAACCTCAAAGTAGTCAACATTACACTAGTCTGAAGACAGGTGATGTAAGCAAGGGCTACGAGGACCTACAGTAGAGGTTACTGTAGAGGATCACTGCCTTTCAAAGTTGTCATTTATTTATGTGCCTAAAATGAGGCACTTAAACTGAGGAGTTTGGGTTGTCTGACACCATTCCAACACCCAAAACAAAATACAGCTGCATGCTTTGGCTCTATTACCTAAAGCCATACGTTTATCTGAGTAAGAAAACCCACCTCCTTTCAATTGAGGTTATCCCTGATTTACCAGAGATCTCCATCTACTGTGTACCAGGGTTTTATACATTTCTTTTTGATCCCTCAAACCCTCTGCTCTGTTCTAGATTACTTTCTATCATGTAGAACAGCACTCTGGTCTATATCCCCAAAGGAGCTTAGAAGCCCAAAAACCAGTGCATCTAAATTGCCAGAAGCCACTCAGGTCAGGCAGTACCTACGGTTTTATCATCCAGGCTTTCTCAGGCCTGTGCAGCTCAGTGATGAAATCAAACCAAAGCCCTACCACAGCTGGCTAGTGATTAAGATTAAAGATTAAATAAGATTAAATATTAAGATTAAATATTCTCCTGCCTGCCCGGGCTATGGTCGCAGTCTTACAGGCTGGTTCTTCAGAGTTTACATACCTCTCTCTGGTTGCTACAAGATATGGGCAGAAAGCGTGTGGGTTGAATTACCTCTTCCTTTCCCCCTCTTGCCCACACCCACCAGTTAGATCACCCAGGATGTGGGTGGCACCAGCTCAACTTTCTTCTCTATCAGAAGGATTTGTACTCACGTCACAAACTTCCTAAGAAAGAGCACTTATCCTCAGACTTGAGGTGCGCTCACTCATCGCTGTTGAAGCTGCCATATCTCATCTACCATATTCACTGAACTAAAAGGAGAGTTAGCATGATACCTTATCTTTGTGGTTAGGGCTCCCACATGGGAAGTGAAACACACAGACTCCACTGGTTTCACTGAAACAATTAATCGGAAATAATATTGCAGTAGGTACTTGGCAGACCAGGACCCAGGTCTTCTCTTTCTTCATTGGCACTCAAGCCACGAGAGATACAAGTCTTATGTATGAGTGCTCTTTCTCACTCTTTTGTCCAACAAATACTCAATTACACTTTTGGAAAGGGAAATGTCATTGACAAAATTAAAACAGCAGCTCAAACTCATAGCACAACATGCTGCTGTGTAATGACTGACATACTCCTGGGAGATACAGATTCAAACACTCTTAGACAAAGCACAGAACAGAACCCCTGCCTCTCACGCCCTAGGAGAGCAAGTAACTTTCCCTCTTCAATGAAGGGGAGAGGAAGAGCAGCAGCAAAACCCCTCAATTCCTTTAATTTGGGAGGAAAGGAACAGCCTGTCCCTTGTCTCCAAAAAGCTGGATCAGGTAAGAGACCACTATGAGATACTCTATTGCACTAGGACAGACACCCACATCTTGAACAGGAGAGGAGCCAAGACACACTATTCTTCCCAAGTTTTCATACTGACTCCTTAAGGTAGTCCTCACTCAACAACATTCATAAACTCCTAACCTACCTTTGGGTTATATAAAAAACCCAAGTGCCTTGTGCAAGATGACTATGTCATTAGGCAACCAGGCACCTGTAAACTCAGCACTGCCAGGCCGTTTTGGTTTTGGGGTTTTTTTTGGACCCAGCCTTAGAGCTTTCTGACCTTTCTTCATTGATTTCCATTTGTATCTGGCTAGTGAGTCTTCTGCTTACTAGATTCACCAGAGGTCGCAAACCCTATCTTTCCCTATGCTCTAGCTCTTTTATAAGTCACGTAACGCAGTCCCTTCCCAGCGGTTGCATGCCTGGACCAATAGCAACCCATTTCCTCCTCCCATCTTCAGAGTGAAAATGTTACATCAGGCATGGATCTTGACATCCTGTTGTCCTGGAAGCAGTGAATCACAAAGTTCCTTCCTCGCAATTGTATTCTTTGGAGGTGGAAAATAATTAACTTCCCCACCCCCTTCTCTTTCCTACTGCCACTATCAAAGTTAGAAAGTCATTTGACACTGTCTGGAAAAAAAAAAACCCAGCCATCATAATTCAGCGCCGGAGAAAGTTTTGTTGATCAAAGCATTGCCTAGTCTTCCCAAGGACACTGCCTCACTACATCACATCATCCAGTCCAGCAACACAGCAGGTATTTTATTTCTGTTTTTAAAGTTCCTTTCAAGAAGTTAATGAGTCAATAATGGAATATGAACTTGATAGGTTATCGAAAGAAGTGAACAACAACAAAAAAAAATCCTAAAAATCAGTTATCACAGAATTCATTGTTTGAAATGTATTTTCCTGGCAAAACACGACCTAATAATAGTAAGGCACAACAAGTTTCAGGGATTGTATACAAAAGCCATCTATTGTGCAGTTAACCAAGACATTTAGACGTAAAAGTGCTCTAGCTTTTCCACACTCATGTGTAACATCAAGTGTCTGTATAAGAAATTAGGAGAAAGATATTGCACATCCTGTTCGGTAAGGACAAAATTCCTTTTCTATGTTATTGCCTCACATGAGAGAATAAGCTCTCCAAAAACGGGGTTTGGGAAAGAGGGAAAACACCGACACCCCCAATATCAAGATCCTGTCCATTTGTCCTCAGGGCAAAAAGGTGTTCTGCTTCAGCCAAGAGGCTGTTTAACTAATAACTACTACTGTTTTCAAATTTGCAAGAAGGCTAACTAGTTACTGATACTTTATTTTTAAAGAAGCAGAGTAAGCCCCCATCACATTAAAAAAGAAGATAGGAGGGGGCTGGAGGGGAGTCACTATACCAACAGATATATAAATGACTTTAAGAAATCTTGAAGGACTAAAAATCCTAACCTTAAAAAGAAAAATTGCACCTAATTGCACCTATATTTAAAAGTGAAAGTGTCAGATGAATCACTTACTCAAAAAACACCCCTCTGTCTTGCTCCCATGATAAAAAAGAAGGAAAAAAATACCACAACGAAAACACATCCCCCCAAAATCTAAAATTTCATTGGGCATTAACTGTGCAGAATTGGTAAGTAACAATCTTACAACCCTTCTGACTACACATTGTACAGATTCAACTGTACGAAGAAAAGTTGCGGTATAGCATGCACAGCATCACTCTACCTAAAGGAAAATCTAAAAGGCTTAAATGTGCACACACCAGAAGAACATGGATAACCTAGACTAAATCCTGAAAAATGAGGAGGAAAAACATCCTCTACGTCTTTTTCCCAATAATTATGCAGGGAAAATAATTATGAAGGGAAAAAAACTGTCTGAAACAAAAGGAATGTGAAGTGGGGGGAAAAAGTGTGACCAGCGTTAACTAATATTGTAAATACAGAGGACAATGGTCCTGTTTCAAAAATCCCTTGGAAGAGGGCAATTTTGTGCAGTCTTACTGCGTGCACAGAAGAACATAAAGCAGATTTTTTTGGAGAGTAGGAGGGATGAATGAAGATGTTAATTATAACATGTTGTAATAAGGATACCTCCAAGATCAGCCCTATCTTTTCTGCTATGGCATAGTCCCTAGGCATATAGCTAACTACTCCTTGATCATTATCCTGGCTAAAACTAAAGCTACTGAAGTTTAGGAGACTCATATCTAACAGAATTTTTCATCTCTAATAATTGCTAAACTAGCATAATTACTCATACTTGAGGTGAAATAGAACCCAAGTTGTCTAAAATTAAAGTTAAAACAAAAACAAACCTCACCCTCTCGTTTGGTTTTTGTACATTCTTTTGTCAGAATCCTATGCTGTGTTGCATTATGATTTAAAAGTATTTAAAAGCTTCTCTTGTGCTACCTGACTTTTGTAAAGACAGCAACTGAAAAACTTTAATGCTTTGTAGTAATACACTGCAAAATATATTTGAAAACAGACACGAACACTTTCACAGCACCAAATAAAACAGGCGCAATTCTTCATAGATCTGTATGTTGTACCTTCAGGGAAAAAAATATATACATACATACATATGCCACGGTTCTGATTTAAGTGAAATAACGCATTTCCCCCACCCCCAGCTGAGACTGATTTTGAGCTCAGGTAGCCCTACAGGAACCAATGGAAACCATAAAATACAGCTGGGAAAAGATGCTAACAGGTCTGTCAGAAGGTATCAGCATTTATATATATATTTTTTTTTAAATCAATCTAAAAAACAACTCCAAGTATCTTATTTTCAGTGTTTTACACAGAAAAAACACTGAATCCGTATGGTCTTCATAAAATGTTTACAATTCTTCTAGATC
This sequence comes from Chionis minor, assembly GCA_013398295.1. Taxonomy (NCBI): domain Eukaryota; kingdom Metazoa; phylum Chordata; class Aves; order Charadriiformes; family Chionidae; genus Chionis; species Chionis minor. The sequence goes on along the minus strand of VZSF01004049.1, from coordinate 4,745 downwards.
CCTTCCTCATGTACAAGTATTCAAAAGGAAGAATTTTTTTCCAAAATGCGCAAGTTTCAAAATACCAAATCATGTCTCAGAACAAAGAAATGAGAGTTATTAAACCAGTTGTAAATTAGACTGAATGAATTACAGACCAACATAAAGCCTTTCAAGACGTCTTAGATCATGGTGGATAACGTTATCCTACACATGTTAGATAAGTACCTCCATACTAACAGGTTCCCTTGTTACACAAGCTAACAGCAATTCAGGAAAACAAAATCAAACCAAACCAAACACACAGCATTTCTAAGCCTCTTAGTACTATCCTTGCCACAAGATTTCACCTTTGTGGAAACTAGCAGTACAACCTGAAGCTGTTTAGATACAGCTCTTTAGGTGTCCACTGCTAATAGTACCTGCTTCTAAAAAGTAGATGGTGATGGTCGATATAACTCACGCTGGCCCCAAAAATGACTGGGTAGCATTGCTGTAATCCTACAGATAATCAAGACCATCAATACCACCATGCATTGCCAAAGTCAATGAATATTACTAACAGTTAAGGACGTTTTTGTTGTTACGGATTTTTTTAATATATAAAGGAGCCGGGGCATGCTTTGGCAAGTCAAAAAGGGAACGCTATAAATAGCCTGCATTATAAAAAGATGCTAATCTTAAATCCTCTTTGTAATTTGTTTTTTTCATGTACTCTTTTATGTTCGATATCTTAATTTTTGCCCTTTTTTGGGTGGCCAAATAGAAGCCAGCAATCCACTCATGCATCAAACAGATGTTTTTGCTTTTCAGGCCAAATGGAATCTTATGAATTTTTCGTTCCCTCCCTATAAAATGATGATGCCAAAATAACACAGTTCCTGCAAACGGCCCGTTCAGAAAAAGTTCTTTGGACCGGTGATACTGAAACTTTAAGTCAAGTTCCATGAAATCATGCCAATACTAATTGCTGTTTTTGTTTATGCTGGATTCATTATAGTCTAATCAGCAGACGATCTAATGACTTTCGAGTCTAGTCCATGCGATTTAGAAGCCAGGGAGGGTTTGGGCTGAGAATAAACATTCAAACAGTTGACAGATACACAGAAATGTAAAGGCTACTGTTTGAAGGGGATCCGAATGTCAAACGCGCTCTGAACTATCACTGCTATTAAGTAAGATTTTTGTTTTAATCCACTACTGTTCTACCTTCCTTGGCACTACACCGCACCACCTGCACCTCTGTACGAGAAACATCCTTTCGCTTGGAATTTATGGTGAGAAAAGAAGTCGCATTAAAATCCAGGTACATTTACTCGGTCCCCCAACGCTCTGCATGAATTGAGTTGCAGTTGTAAATTCAGTCAGGATGGAAGGAGTGCCCAGGTTTCCTCAAAAAGAGGGAACACCTTTAAGAGACGCTCCAGGCTTGCCAAAATATTTCAAGGTACAAGCCTTCTTTAAGCAGAACGTAGATATGGGAAATACAGCTGATAAATTTCTCCTTCTCATCCTTCTAGGAACTAACACTCAGTAATTCTATTTCTGTAGTCAAATGTGGGATACAAAATTACAATGAGTAAAAAATTTACTCTGAAGTAGTAACAATTTTTTTTTTTTTTTTTCAAAAAGAAATCGCTTTCAGAGATCAGCACTTCTGTTAAATGTGTGGGGCTGTTCTAGTTTCCTTGCAATGGCTTATCTGACACCTACAATTCCAGTGATTTTTCACGGGTGACTTTAGCATAACGAACGTTACCTGACTTTAGTTCAGAGAAACCTGGGGTTAGCATTTCATAGGACAACATTTTTATTCAGGTTTGTATAAAGAATACCTGGTTTCCTTTGCAAGTGACTATATTTTTGTAACTTTGTTTCTAAACAAAGTTTCCCCTCAAAAGCCGGTAGTAGGGGCAAAAGAAAAACCTCAAGCCCTCCCAAAACTAAAACCCCATAAACCAGAAAGGAGAGAGAGGCAGTCAGTAACTTAAGTGTGATATCTACAAAGCATGCCAAGTCACAAAAAAGGGTTTACCATTCAAATGGCCAAGTTAAACAAGATACAAGCAAGCTGCTCTCCCCTGCTTTCTCATCTCAGGGGGTCTCCAGCATGGTTTGCTTAGGGAATGGCGTTGCCCTTAGGAGTTTAAGGAGTCATACCAATTGCCCTTCGTCAACACCCTTGCTTTGCACAGTGGCTCTTTTGGGGCTTATCCATGGGTATTGTATCTCTGACTTATCTTTCCCTACCTGCTTTTCTCCAGCTATCCTCCCTCCCCCACCACATGCATTAGGTGATTTTGATCAGGTCAACAATACGTAATAGATATCCCCCCCCCCCGCCCCCCCCCGAAACTAGCCAAGGAAATGGGATAAATTAATCAGCAGAATGAAATACAGGTCAGGACTGATGAGTTTGATGGAACTAAACCTTCCGCTGTCTAAAAGAACCCGGCAGTTGAACTTTAATTCCTCCTTCCTGAAGTAAAATAAGACATTCAAATTACAGTTTTTCAGAAAGTTAAATAATTTACTCTCCTTTTGAGACTTTTCTTTGCCACAACCCTGCAGTATATTTGTAAGAGACAGTGCTTTTCACAGAAAATAACTGCAATCTTTTCCTTAGAAAGATGTTTTTATTATTCTTAAATTGTAAGGGGCTAATCTAATGGTAGCCATGCCTTTTTTCTTTCCTAGGTCCAAACCTGAGATGCAATCCTCACCAAGAGCTGGGGTACAGTCGGATCAGAGTTGGCAAGAAACCAAAACAGGAAAGGGAAAGGAAAAAAAAAAAAAGAGAGAGAGAGAAAAAGAAATAGAAAAGGAATGTAAACAGAAACCAGGGTAATTCAAAAAAGTGTATTTTCAAGAAATAGAAGGAATTTAGTCATTAGCAAGTTCTTAACACCCAGCACTTCAGATGAACATTAGTTTCATGCATTCAATATAAAAAACTCAATTGTCATTTTGTTTTAATGTATTTACCTGCCTTGTATCAGTATTCCCCTAAGAGATAAGTTTCAAATTAAGTTATCAAAAGTGTCAGACATATCAAAAATATCTCTTATATCTTCCCCCCAGAAAGGGTTGCTAAGTACACGACAAATTGGAAATGTAATGTGTAACTCCATATTTTATTTAGATGTAAAACAGCACTCACGAGTTTAAATAACTCATTTACATACACTTAAAGAATAGTTTTTCAGAGAAGCTATTTAAAATACTGTTTATTTTTAAACTGTAGAACTATATTTTTTACTGACTAAATCAGTAATACTTAAGGAATTTAAATAAACGCTGCATTGGAGGCAGAGGTAAAATTCTTGTAACATTACTTACAGCTTTTGTTTGTTCACTAAAAAAGAAGATGTAATAATTGATGGGCAGACTCTTATCAATGAATTTAAATGCCATGTCTATGCAAGCATCTTTCAACTTCTCAGACAAATTGCATTATTAGCCCTTCCAGAAATCTTATAATCGGAGTGCTTTTAGAATACTATTAATCCACTCAAAAATTGACATGATTCAAGAAAAATAAAACAGGGAAAACGAAAAAGATATTTGAACAAAGGCCACCAAGAATGATAACCTACTCCCCAAAGGTAATTACTGCAGCAATAATTACAGATGATAATTGATTTTAGTGCCTGGTTTTTGTTGAAAAATAGTAAATAAGATACTGTAAAGAAATCTCTTATCATCTCTAACCTGAACATTAAGCGGTTTTCTTCAGTCAGTAGTTTATTGTCAGCAAATCCAAGCCACTCCATCTGAATCGTACATTGTTGCTGTTTTCTCATTTTAGGGACTCTCAGGCTACTGACACATAAGGAAGGCAAAGCCCATACCTCCACATAAAATGGAAGCTGTATCTTTTGTTTTAAATTAAGTATGATGTTTGCAGGAAGATATTTGAAACAAACCTCCTCTCTGTAAGGCACCTAACAAATAACCACGAGTGAGACACGTCCAATGTCTTCACAGGAAAACAATTTCCTCTTTTTGCCAATTGATTCTGCACGTTTATTCCTTTGCACTTACTTACTTGGACGTCTAAGACTACCCTTCAGTTAAAGTTTCCCAGCATCTTTTTGCAAATATGGCTAATTGGTCGCTCTCCTACTGGCTCTAAAACTGTTACGGGCACGTAAATAAATCCTCCCTGGGAAGCTCAGAATAGGAGCGCTCACCCAAGCAACAGAACTTTCATTGTGGTATCATTTTTAAAAGGGAAGGGAAGAGCGGCTCGTTTCTTCTTCTCAAGATGCCAAACAAAAGCACTACTGAGCCGCGCAAACTTCGGTAAACTAGATACAGACGGGCAGCAGCAGGTAAAGGAGGAAATTCAAGGCACTTTTTATTCCCTTTTAAAATATCTGGAGAGGTTTGGTGGGTTTTTAAAAGAAAAAAAAAAAGAGAGAGAGAGAGAAAAGGGGGAAAAAAAAGAATTAAAGCCTGCTCTAAAGCTCACTGAAGTCAACAGGAAGACTTTGAAAAGGGAACTCCTGGAAAGAGTTGTTTCACACTAAGGGAGCACGGATTGTTTTTTGGTTTGGGGTTGTTTTTGGGGATTGTTTTGTTCTGTTTTTTGCCAGGTCCTCCTGCACAAGTCCATAAAAGCAGACCCCGGCTCCTGCTTCCGAACTATGAAATCGCGCCGGTTTCCAGGCACTTAACTCCTGCCGCTCGCCCAGCCCAGCCCAGCCGAGAGGAAAACAAGGCCTGTCGCAAGCCACCGAGCGGCTCCGCACCGCGTCCCCCCG
>VZSF01004044.1:645-11759 GCA_013398295.1 Chionis minor | reverse complement strand
CTGGGCTAAGAGGAACCATCGATTTGGTGTCTTGAGGGGGCAGTTTATCGCTTTCCTGATGCCTGATAGATTGGAATTGATTTCCAGAGCAATTTGCCTGAAGCTGAGTGCCTGGGATCCGGCTTTGCAGGAGCACGGTGGGGGGGCTGTGTCTTTGGGGCTTTTCTGAATTGTGGCACTGGTTTGTGCTGGGAATCCTCCATCGGGAAGGGCAGGGGGGGGGGGTTTCTCAGAGCAGCACCGATTCACCCGCCTACAGGGGAAGGGGGGGATGGAGACGGCAGCTTTGCAGGTGATGCGGGGGCTCCGGGGGGGCTCATCCCGAAGGGCTTGGGCTCATCCCGAAGGGCTTGGGCTCATCCCGAAGGCTTCTCCCCCCAGGCTGAGCACGAGGCGGGACCCGGCTTTGCGGGGAGACTTGGCTGCGCGGCGGCGGGTGAGTCACGGCCCCGCGTCCACGTGCGCCCCGCTCGGGGGCAGGCGCTGCGCTCGCCTGGCTCGGCGTGGCGGTGGGAGTCGGCAGCCGCTGCCAAGATGCTGGGAAAACGCCGGGTCCTTTCGGAAGATGCTAAACATGGATCCAGCCAGGGCACAAAGGCAGCACGTGGCTCCGCCGGTGCTTTCCCCCTGCTCCGGCACGGCGTTCAACCCCCTCGTGTCTCCGCATCCCCATCGGCAGTTGGACTCCTGCGCTCTGGGGCACAGCTTTTCCTCCCCTAGCCCCGTGCCTCAATTTCCCTCTCCCATCGCGGGCCAACGGGGATCCCCAGGCTCAGACTTGGCTAATCCCGTCCCAGTTGCCGGGCTGCCGGCTGTGCCGCCTCGGATCGCCGCTGCCGCGTGGGTGGGAGACGAGACCACAATGTGGCTTGTGTTTATGCTGTGAAGAGCCTGGCCCCTTCCATCCTCTCCTCCTTCATTTTTATCCGGCGTCCCCGAGCTGCTGGCATCTCCCCAGCCACTGTGCCATCCCCGCCAGCTGAGGATGCGGCCTCTTGCCAGGGCACCCGGGGCTCCTTTCCCCTCCGGTCCCCAGCGGGGAAGGCTCTGCCCCGGGGCAGGGATTCTCTCCACGCACAGAGGATGCCGCCGGCTTTGGCCTCCTGCCAAAGGTCAGGGAGGAAGCTGATGGCAGGGGAAAGATATGCCCCGGCTCTCCCAGCTCTGAGCCATCCTTCCCACGCTGCCTCACCCTTCATCCGTCTTGTTTTCCCTCCATCCCTTGTTTTCCTGCTCTCTTTCCCTTGCCTCAGCGAGGGCAGCGCCTTGCTGCCTCCTGCTGCAGCGGGATCGATGTTTCCCACCGCTGGGGCAACTGGGACAGATGGGGAGAAACCCTCGCGCGGGTGCCGTCCCTCCCGCAGGATGACGGGGACATTCCCGCTCACCTGCCATATGATTGTCACTTACAGACCCCCCCATTGCCTCGTCAACAGAGCCCACCCCACTGGGCTCTTGCTGCTCAGCATCGCAGCCACGTCCTGACCTGCGCGTCCATCTGCCAGGCAGGACCGCGCGGGAGAGTGGGGACGGGGACACCTCAGTGCCGTCCCCTCCGCTCCCTTGCCCTCCTGCGAGGAACCGTCGGGTGAGGGTAGGGATGGCTCCCAGCTTGGAGCTGCCGGGAGCTGCCGGGGAGATGCTGAGCGGAGGAGACAGCGAGGAAAAGGAAGGACAGGGACTTTGTCAGTGAGATGCCCACGCGGCAAGCAGGCAGGGGACGGGCAGCGCGGTGGCAGGGAGCTCTGCCTGCAAAAGCAACCCCCAGGGGAGCTGCAGGCTGAGGTGGGCAAGGTGGAGGAGCCCCCCAGGGTGTCGTCTCCCCCTTCCCTGGGTGACAGCACAGGGACCAGCCTGGCTCCTGTGCCCCAGCTCGAAGGAGGGATGTGGGGATGGTGTGCGGGTGCTGGTCCTGATCCCGAGCACAAAGTGAGCGGCCAGGCGCGCTGCTCCTGGCGTTGGCACTGCCCTCCACGGGAGCCGGGAGGTGAACTCCTCTCCCATTTCCATGTGCACGCGTGGGTGTGATAACACCCGGCAAGGTGGGAAGTAGCTGCTGCTTTTTACAGGGCCGGCCAGATGGGATTTCTCCTTCAGTTTGGGTTTTGACACTGACATGGGAATTTATCCGGTTGTTTCTCTGCTTCCAAAGTAAAGGAGCTGCTTGTCAGGGCAGCGTCGCGGAGAGATGCCAGCTGGACTGCCCCGAGCTCCAACTGGGGAGCAACCAGTGCGCACCAACATGTGTGGCACGGCTTCACGCCGGCTCCTCGTCCCCGTGCGGCTCCAGCGGCGCCGGCAGGGCTGGCACCGGCGGGGTGCAGGCAGCCTCCGGGGCACGTAGCGGCTGGGGACAGGCAGGGCCAGGTCTGCAGGGTCGCATCCGGACCGCCACCGCCTGCGGGCACCGTGCCCCTGCCCGCCCGCGAGGAGCCAAAGCGGTGTCCTGGCTGCGGTGCCGATGGAGCGGGGCCACGGGGTCTGCGCTCACCCCGGCTGGGAAGTTCCCAATGAAATGGTTGGCGGGTGGTGTTTTATTTTCCCTGGTTCCGCTTGGATTTGGGAGTGAAAGGCCCGGCGGGGAGCCCGCAGCCGGCCGCTGAGCCCGGGCTGAGCTGCCGCTTGGTGCTGCGGGGAGGGACCCTCAGGGATGGGGAGAAGGGATGGGAGAGCTGCATCCCCCACCTCCCGGGGCGCTGCCAGGCATAGCATGGGCATGGGGGAATTTTGTCCCGGGATGGATGTTAATGGTCCCTCATGGGCAGCCTTGGCATCACCTGGCTTTTCCCAGGCGGTTCGGCGCCGGGTTTCCATCAGCCCGGGAGGAAGAGGATGGCAGGGAATCTTCAGCCCAGCCACCCGTCGGCTTTCACTCCCCTTATTGCTTGTCTGGTGAGGCATGGGATGTGCCGGGCTGGATCCTGGCTCCGTCCCGCTCCCGGCGTCCCCATGGGACTGGGACATTCGCATGGGCTCGGCTTGAAACGGGGACACATTTCTCTGCAAATTGCTTCTTAAATGAGCAGATCTGGCTGCGTAAAGCACTGGCGCCGGTTGGAGCCATTCGGCACCCAGCGCTGGGGTGGGCAAAGGGCGCTTGTGTCCCCCGCTCCGGCGTGTCGGCTGCGGTGGGAGAACACCCGCAGCTCCCAGCGCTTTTTGGCTGCGTTTGCTGGATCCGTTGCAGGGGTGCGATGGGAGCCTGGAGCAGGTCCCGGCAATCGCGCCCCCATCCCAAAAGGAGCGCAAACAGCGTGACTCAGCCAGGGGCAGGGACCCACGGGGCAGCAATGCCTCTCTCTACCCCAGCACGTCCCCGCTCAGGCAGGGGCGGGTATTTTTGGGGTTCCCGCCTTCCCCGAGGTGGGCTGCTCAGCGCCACGGGAGTGAAGCGCAGCCGGAGCCGCGCAGGCTCTCCCTGCCTTTCCCAGCTATCGCTGCCCGTCTCCCCGGCGGGCTGGCAGCAGCGTGGCAGGGAAGGGGTTAGTGCCGAGCGGGGCTGTGGGCGCTGGGCAGCCTCCTCGGGTGCTGTGCAGGCAGCGCAGCAGCCGCAGCCTTGGGAAGGAGGGCGAGCGCATCCCGCTCTTCCCTCTGCCTTAATGGCCGGGCGCGGGGGAGCCGCATCGCTCCGAGGGGCTTCTATTCTTTCACCTCCCTTTCTCCCCAAATGCACTCTCTCCTTCCCCGCCCCTCGCCCCTTTTTGTGCCATTGCTTTCGTGGGTGATTTTTCATGCTCTGCTAACTGCCATCGCTTTCACGGCCCGTGTGAGCCTTTGCTGCCTCATGAAGATTTATGAAACTGCAGTAATAAACTGTGTTTGAAAGATCCTCTTTATGATAAACCCCTGCCGAGCTGCCGGCGGGGGGGGATCGGAGTGGACGGCACTGCCGACCCTGCAGCCGCTCTGACCTGGCCTGGCTCTCACCGGGCAGTGGTTTTTGGGAGCCTTTCCCATCCCCACCTCCTGGCGAGGGAGCAGGGAGCCCGGTGGAGAGCTGCTGCAAAGCGCCGGTCCTGAAGAGCATCACCCAAAGCACCATTGAGCTCCGGTGCCTCTGGTGCCCCCGATTTCCCGGGAAGGAGGCGATGGCCGCATCCTGCTAGGAGCCCGGGCTGTGGCCCTGGCACGGGCGACAGCGCTGCTGGCAGGTAAGGCAGATGGATGGATGAATCCGCAAAGAGAGCCGCGCTCCTTTAACCCCCCGATGCTCCGAGAGGGGCTTGCCAGGATTTACCGTGGGATTTTGGCAGTCGTGGGAGCCCTGCGCCCAGCCAAGGAGCCGCCTTCAGCCCCTGGAGACCCGGGGGCTGCCTCCCCCGTCCCGCCGAAGCAGTTTGCCGGCCGCCGTGGAAGCTGTCCTGCGCCTGCCGGTAAGCGATGGGATGATCCCTGTGCGGGGGGACGCGTCCCGGAGGGACACCCCGCTTGGCTGGGCTGGGGCAGTGCCGAGATGGGGACCCTGGGCTGGCTCCGGCCACCGGCTCTCCCACCGCAGCGACCTACTTGGAAGCAGTCCCGGGAAGGACTGGCCAGGGATGTGCCGCTGCGTCGCTTGTGTCGGGGCAGCCCCTCTGTGGGTACCGCTGCTCCAGCATCCGTGCGCGGTGGTCCCTGCACGGAAGGAAGAGAAACAACCTGGGGAGGGAATTTCGGGTGGCAGGGTGCACTTATCCCCTTGGGGCGAGGCCAGGAGGGAAGGACTAAAACCCTCTTTCCATGCATAGCGCCAGGGAAAAATGACCGTGGGTGGTTTAAGGTCCTTTTCTGAGGGACACCCCGTATCCCAGTTGTTGGCTGTTCCCGTATCCAACGGTCTCTGCCCACTCCAGGCCGGCATCTGGGGAAGGTGGCTGATGTGGGGACAGGTACACGCGTGTCTGCAGTGGCTTTTCCTCCTCTTGCCTTCACTGGGCTCACGGATCGCGGGGCTGGCGGTGCCGGGGCTGCCTCCCCCCCTGCTCGCTCTGGAGCCCGGCGAGGGATGCGGGAGCAGATGCGACGCAGCCGGGGGTGGCAGAGCCCCCCGCCAGCATCCAGCTTTGCTCTGACCCCGCTGCAGATTGTGCAGGGCTTTTCATATCATCCTTTTTAGTAGTCGGCAGAGAGACAGCGAGCTGGCGCGTTCCGCTCCCGGAGCATGTAATTAGGGAGTGGGGAGCTGCATGCTGATGCACAGCTCGGCAAGAGGAGGAGGAGGAGGGTGGGAAGGAGCCAGGGCTGCTGAACCCGGGGCTGGTGGAGGCACCGGGGAGGGGGCTGCAGGGAGCCAGACCCTCTCACACCCCCTGAGCCCCCATCCCTGCACCTTCCTTGCTCAGATCTCCTTGCTGCCGCGCACCCTCTCTCCCTGGCCAGGGGCTTTCGGGGCGCCCCGTCACCCTGCTTTTGCAGCTTCCTGGCTTTGCTGTTCCCATGGGATGCAGTGAGGCTGGGTGTCCCGGCGGCGCTCAGGATCCAGCACTGCAGGGGGGCTGGTTTGGTGGGATCGGGCCGTGCTGGGTGCTGTGCCCACACCGGGGGGGTGCCCGGGGTCCCACTCCCCCTCTCCTCCAGCCTGGGGCTGAGAGCTGCAAGGATGCGTCCAGGCGCTGCCAATGGGCACCCGATGCTGGGGCTGGGATGGGTGCTGGGGGCTGGGTGCTGGATGTGGCCCCCCGGCACGTCTCTGCTGCTTTGCCATCGTAGAGCAAGCGCTTGAGCGACCGGCCAAAGGCAGGACGGAGTTTTCTGCCTGGTAGCAGCAAACCCTTGGTGAGAAGCGCGTGTTGCGGGGGGCTGTTCGGTGACAGGGGAGGAGGGCAGGCAGCTCCCGGGGCTCAGCAGGGTGGGACAGGAGGAATCACTCCGTCTGCGTTTCCCATCGGTGCTGGTGTTCAGCAGAGGCTCCTCGACCTGCGGTCCCCGGGGACTCGGGGACGATGCTCCCAGCCCCGCACCGTCCTGCCGTCTCCTCTGCCAGCACAAGGACCGAGGTGGCCCCTCTGGCATCTCTCCTGTGCTGCTTTCCCTGGGGGATCGCGGGGCGTTTTGCATGTGGCAGATGCGCCGCCACGACCTTCCCTGCGCAGCGGTGACACGGGGACCCGGCTGGTGGCGAGCTGGGGAGGGACCGGGAGCTTCAGCTCTCGCTCAAATTCTGCCGCCGCCTTCTGGGTACGGGGGTGACGGTCCCCTGGCCAAGGTCACGCTCGGTGATGGAGCCGTAGGGGAAGGGAGCTGGAGCGGTTGTTTTTTGGAGAAGGAAAGGTGGGATCAAGCTTTGGGGGGTAAGGATGTCCCCGTGGCGTTTGCTGAGAGTGTTGTGTCCCCGCCTGGCTCACAGCAAATCCCTCGTATGACCTTGAGCGGAGGAGTGATGTCTGTAGCGCGCTGAAGTCGTGTCGTACATTAATAACACAATCAGTTGTTATAAAGCTAATACGTTGGGCTGATAAATAATTAAGGGAAAAGGAAAAACCCTCTATGATTTGCTTAACAGGAGCTTGGGAGGGAAGGGAGGGGGGAAAAAAAGGACAAGGAGGAAGATGAATAATGGATCAAGGTTAAATGGTGAGCGAAAAAGGAAAGCCTTAACGCGGCGACTCCCTGCAACACGCGTGCTGCAGGTTGCCAAACTAGTTAGCGGCGGCAAAGACAGCTCGTGGTCTCGGTGCAGGCACGGCGGCGGCGGCTGGGACCAGCCTGGGGCTGGGTGACACGGGCTCAGACGGCTCCAGACTCTCGAAAGTGGTTTTTTGGGGTGGGGCCCAAGTGCCCTGCGGCTGCTCTGCAGCGGGCATGGGGCTGGGGGCCACGGGGTGGCCTCGTCCTGCAGCCACCGAGGAGGTGCCAGGCGCTGGCAGCGCGCGGGGACTTCCAGGCATTCATTACCGCTGGCGTTGCATGCGCCCGGCACAACTTCCCTGGAAATCAAAACCACGACGTGCCGCTGAGGAATTATTAGCCAAGGGAAGAGTCCCCTTTGCCTCGCCACGCGCGTCACCGCCTGCCTGTCCCCCCGCCCGGGATGGGGTGAGCTGGGAGAGGGCTGGGATGGGGCAGAGCATCCCCGCAGTGCTGGGTTTGGTGCCCGCGGGCTGAGCTGGCCCCTGGGAGCTGCGGCTGCGGGACAGGGGGGCTGCCCCTCCGGTGGGGGGGTCTCCGGCAGAGCAGGGGGGGTCCTGCCCGCCCCCATGGGCAGCAGCACAGTGCAGGCGCTGGCGGGTAAACACGAGCCTCCCCCCAGCCTGGTCCCCATTTCATTTTCTTTTTGGTTTGTCCATGTGTCCGTGTCCCCTCGTCTGTCTGTGCCCTGGAGCGGCACCAGGCTCCTGTGTCTTGTCTGTGCCTTTTTAATGACCCAACGCTGTTTTCTTCATGTTTCGGGTCTGAACATCATGGTCTCGGTGTCATCCCAACCCCCTCCATCCCTCCTGCTGCCCCCTGCCCCATCCATCTCCTGCCACCACCAGCCCCGTGCCCGGGAGCAGGGACACCGCGGCCACCGCAGGGGGACAAACCCTGCGCCTGCCGACCCGTTGGTCGTGTCCCTTGAAGGGATGGCCCTGCTCCCAGTTAGGCTCAGCTACCCCTTCCAGCTTAAACCCCCCACCCTGTCCCCAAATCTTAGCCCCCCACCTCTGCCCCATAGCAGTGGGGCTGCCCCGGGGCCGGCCTTGACCCCATTCTGCTCTCCCCCCTCCCCGTGCAGATCCCGAGAGGACGAGCACCCACATGATCTCGGCGGACGATGCCGAGTACCCGCGGGAATACCGGACCTTGGGCAACGGCACCCGGCGCTTCTCCAACGTAGGGCTGGTGCACACCTCGGAGCGCCGGCACACCGTCATCGCCGCCCAGAGCCTGGAGGCCCTCACCGGCCTCCAGAAGTCGGAGATGGAGCGCAAGCGGGACGCCTTCATGGACCACCTGAAGAACAAGTACCCGCAGCACGCGCTGGCGCTGCGGGGGCAGCAGGAACGCATGCGGGACCAGGTAAGGGACAGCTTCTTGGGGTAACGGGGCGGGGGGGGGGGGGGGGGGGGCGTGGGGATCCCATCTCGTCCTTTGGGGCTGTTTGGAAGAGAAGGGGCTCACTGGGGGCTTGGATGGCGCATGGAACGGGGGGGGCTGCTGGCAGCAGCCCCAGGGGGGAGCATTCTCCAGGAATGAGGAAGAGCATCCTCAAGGTCTGAGGAAGAGCATCCCCCACCCCTGGGGGGGAGCATCCTCCAGGTCTGAGGAAGAGCATCCCTCAGTCCCAGGGAAAAGCATCCTCCAGGGCTGAGAAAGAGCATCCCTCAGTCCCAGGGAAAAGCATCCTCCAGGTCTGAGAAAGAGCATCCTCAAGATCTGAGGAACAGCATTCCTCAGTCCCAGGGAAAAGCATGCTCCAGGTCTGAGGAAAAGCATCCTCCACCCCTGGGGGGGAGCATCCTCCAGGTCTGAGGAAGAGCATCCCTCAGTCCCAGGGAAGAGCATCCTCCAGTTATGAGGAAGAGCATCTCCCAGCTCCAGGGGGGAGCAGCCCCCTCTCCCCCTGGCACTGGGGGGGGGTCCCAGGCAGGTTTACCCTGCCATACGGGTGGCTTCGATCCCGCTGGCTGTGGGGAGGAGAGGGGCGTTTCTCCAGGCAGAGGACGTGCAGGGGGTGGGTGTGATGGCCACGAGGGGCAGCTGGCACCTGGACATGGGTGCAAAACGGCGGTGCCCGGCGGCACAGGCTCTGGGATGGGGATGCTTCCTGATCCAGGGGCTCGGTGCTGCTCCTGGGGTAGGAATGTCCCCCTCCTCCGGCTGCCTGGCAAGGTGCCGGGGGGACTGGCGAGCTCGGGGGGCTGTGGGTCAGGACAAGCAGAGGCAGTGAGAGGCCATGGCTCTGCGCCAGCACGTGCTGCTGTGGCATGCGGGACGGGATACGGACGGGCGAGGGGGAACCAGGATTTGGTACCCACATCCGTGCAGGGATGTCCCTCGGCTGCCTGAACTGCGTCCTCCCCCAGGGTGCTCGGAGCAGGACGGTGGGTGACGCATCTGGGCACCCCTGGAGGGTCCCTGGGGACATTATCCACCCTGGGGGTGCCCCCCATGCCAGGCAGCACCCCAGGGTGCTGGGGAGCCCGCACCACTCCTTGTCTGGGTGCCAGGGATGCCCCAGCGCTGCTGTGGGGGCAGCAATAAATCCCCACCTCAACCGGCACGTTTATAGGGAGGCGCAGGGGAGGGCGAGCGCGGAGCCGCCGGAGGAAGCGGCTGGGAAGAAATCTTATATCATCTCCAACTAGACGCCTCCCCGAGGGACGGAGGCGACGGCTCCCAGACCCAGCGTGCCGGAAAGAAATCCGGCTTTGTAAGGAAAACCGGTCGGGGCCCGGCGTGCCGCCCGTGCCGAGGCGACGTGCCCTGCCTCCTCCGAGCTGCCGCCTCCCTCGGGGAGCACCGGGGGGGTCCCCGCTCCGCAGCCCCTCTCCTGGCAAAACGCTGCCGGCGGGATGCTGCCGGATGCGGAGCAGCCGAGCGTCCCCGGTTTTGGCCGAGGGCTGGTTATTGATGGCGGCTTTGCCATCGCCATCAGCCTGAGCGGGGCTGTCCCCATCCGTGCCGCCGCTTCCGCGACGGAGCAGTGACATTTCCAGCCGTGGCATGAGAGTTCTCAGTAAATAACTAGGAATCTTTCCCTTATTATTATAATGATGATTTAGAGACTTTTTTTTTTTTTGGTAAATAAGCAGCAGCTATAAAAATATCCAGCTCGTGTTGACTCGGGGTCTGATGAGCTTTTGGGGGATTTTTTTTTAAGGTGAAAGAAAGATAATCTGGATTCTGGCATTATCTGCTTTATTTCTCAAGCCCCTCGCTCGGGGCCGTGGGTGCCCCGTGGGATTGGGGGATTCCGGGTATCTGTTGGCACCGGTCAAATCCAACTTGGTTTTTTGGGGCTCGGCGGCAGAGGGGTGAGGGCTGCATTCCCAGGCTGGATCCGTGTCCCTCCCATCCCGGGCAGGACACTGGGCAGGGACACAGGGCACAGCTCCATCCACCAGCTCAGCCACGAGCATCGCCCAGTTGCAACTGGTGGGGAAAGCAAAAAAACCCCAACACCCAAATCCTATTTTTCCACCCCTTTTTTTTTTTTTTCCCTTTCCTTTCTTTTCCTTTTTTTCTTCATTTTCCCTGCAGGCGGTAAATAATAACAGGGAGAAAATGAAACTAGAAACACTGAAAAACCCCAGGTGCCAACCTTTAAATGACATTGGGATACAACACTCCGGGCCTGCCTGAAACATTTGAAACTTTGCTTTTCTATTCTAGGGGAGCCTGGCAGGTATTTCAGATCACAGGCTTTGCTATTTTGTTTTTCTTTTTTTTTTNTGCCAACCTTTAAATGACATTGGGATACAACACTCCGGGCCTGCCTGAAACATTTGAAACTTTGCTTTTCTATTCTAGGGGAGCCTGGCAGGTATTTCAGATCACAGGCTTTGCTTTTTTTTTTTTCTTTTTTTTTTCTTTTTTTTTCCCCTTTTAAAAATTACGTACAAGGGAGTTTACAAAACCAGAGGTGAATAGAAACATTTCATAAATGTCAGCATCCCTCTCAGCGCGGCAAAGCCTGCAGCGAAGTGCCGTTGTACTCGCGCGGAGGAATTGGAGAGCGGGTGCAATATTAATTTTAATCATATGTGTGTATATAACAGAGCAGGGGGAAAAAAAAAAAAACCCACCAAAAAACAGGCAAATAATTGTCCCAACCCCCAACAGACTGCGAGCAAATCTGCGGAGAAGCCCAAGGTGGCAGCCAGCTAATTTAAAACCCAGATGGGAGAACGCGTTAAATGGGCATGTTTAGCGATAAAGAGCGGAATGGGAATCGGGATGAGATGGCTGACGGAGCACGTCGGCGGGAAATCTGCATTTTGGGGGAAAATCCTGCCCCGGAGCGGGGTAAATCCGGCAGGACGGGGATGGCACAGCCGGGTTTGTCCCTCCGTGCATCGACGCTCCAGGATGTGCGATTCGGCCGGGGCCACCCCATTGCGTATAGAAAGTTTGGAATGTTTAGAAAATCCACAATATGATGGTTTAAAGGGGGTGACACCCCCCCTCGCCCCCCCCTTAACCTCTCCCCCCCC
>VZSF01004016.1:21041-46455 GCA_013398295.1 Chionis minor | reverse complement strand
CGCCACCGGCCCCGCACCGGGAGCCTCCCCACGGCCTCCCGCCGCGACACCCACCGAGGCTGCGGCCTCCCCCCGCCGCCCGCCGAGGCTCGGGGCCAGCCGGGATGGCGAGCGCCTTTGGGGTGACGCTGGTGGGAGGGATGCTGCGGGGCAGCCGCCGCGGTGGCCGGCCGGGGGGGGGCTCCCGGGGCCATCGGTCCCCACAGCGGGGCCATGTGTCCCCCATACCGCAGGGCCCGACGCCCAGGGGTTTCCCAGAACTCAATCCCTGCAGCTGAAACATTGGGCAGTGCGGAAAAAGGGGGTTTTCCCAGGTGGAAGGGGAAGCAGTGGGGTCCCGCACCAGGCCCCGGGGTTGGCATCCTTGTCCTCTAAACAAAATAATACGGGAAAAAAAGGCCGCGCTCCCCAAAATTCCCCCCGGCGGGGGCTTGGCAGCCGCCGCCTGACAAAGTGTCTTCCCCGGCGGCAGCGGCTGGCCCCCGGCCAGGTGGGACCCTGCCAGCTCGGATGCCGGAGGTGAGTGGGGAATGCCTTAACCCCTACCTGCAGTAGCCTCCCTGCTGCGGCCGCCGATCCCTGCCGGAGCAGGCTGCTTTATCTTTTATTTTCCAGCAGAAACGGCCTTGATTTCCCCGCCTGTCGCTCGCGGTTTAGGGCCAGCTGCAGGTGCCGGAGCCGATGCACCAGCTGCTTTGGGAGAGAGGAGGGGTGGGAAGAGTCGAGGTTGGAGCTGCCTCTGGATCCCCTGCTACAGGAGGGGGGTGATCCTGCGGGATCTGAGCCCTGGGGGGTTAAGGACGAGGCGCTGGCTCAGGACTCGGTGCCGGGGTGGGGGAGAGGAGCGGCTCTGGCGTGCGGGGTGACGTCTCAGCGTGGGGCGGTTCGATCCTGGCTCTGATGTGTGTGTGTTCCCTTTCCAGGTGCTGCCCCACCGCCCTACTCCTGGCTAACCAGCACCAGTTCTTCAGTGGCAAGCTTTATGTCCTTCTCGAGTAGCTAAAGCTGCCAGTTGAAGAACTGTTGAATGTAGCCACTCTCTTCTCGTCACTGGCACCTTGGATGTCAGCCAGACCTGCGTCCCGAGCGACTGGGACGAGCCGCTCTACAGCATCCTGTGGATTTGAGGGCTGAGGATGAGCCTGACCGGGATGAAGAAGTCTCCTCGCCACCTCTGCATGGAGCCTTGGCTGAGGGGTTGCCAGGCAGCCCTGCCAGCGGGGTGTCCCCTCTCCTGCCGGTGGGGTGGCATTTAGCTGAGAAGACCGAAAGAGGCATTAAACTTTCTGTTTTGCTCAACAGTTCAGTTTTAGGAAGTTTGTTGCCTGTGGGGTGCCCGGATGTGCCTGGTGGGAGGATGGGGAGTGCTGGGGGGTGTGGAGTGTGCCGTAGTGCCGGGGTTCAGTCCCTGGCTGATGCTGCATCGGGATCTGTGGATGGAGGGTTGGTTGTTCAGGTCCCCGTGGTTTGTCCCAAGTGGAAGAGGTGACCCGAGGCTGGCTGTAGCTTGCAGTACCGATCTACTGCTGGGCTCAGGAGCAGGATTAGTCCTGCAACGCACCGGGCAGTGGGATGGAGCCAGAGGAGAGGGCTGGCTCCGCACCCACGCTGTCCTGGTGCTGGTTGGGTGCGGTGGGGCTGGGCTGGGAGCGGGTGACTCAGGGCCGAGTCACGCATGGCCCCAGACGTCTGTTCCGGGAACCACTGTCCTGCGAGGCCGGGCAGCCCTATCTGCAGCCAGCCCTGGGGCAGCGCCAGGATTCCAGGTATTTGGAATCGGCAGTGCTGAGAGGGGCTCAGGTGAATCTTGCAGGCTCCTCCATCGTCCAGGCTCTGCCTCGATGTTGGACAGAAGCGGAAGACTGCCGCAAAGGAGATTTGGAAGCTGCTCTCCAGGGACAGAGACACCCCCCCCCCCCCCCCGCCTTGCACAAGGCGAGTGGGGAGCTGTACAGCTCTCCCGTGGCTCAGGGCAGGGTGAAATGGCTCCATGTGGACACAGCGAGGACTCCTGGGAGCCTCTGCACCCCCAAGGTGCTTCTCCCGTGGGGCACGGGGCTGCTGCAACCACCAGCCCCCAGGCTGCCTTGGCCTTGGGAAGCAGAGGAGTGTTTGGGTGCTGCCGCTTGGGGCCTGCCAGGAAGATCATGGCTTGTTCCAGCTCTGAGGGCGGGCAGGGAGGAATGGTCCTGTGCTGAAATAAGTCTGCACAGTTTCAACTAAATCTCTCTGTCCAGGCTCCAACTACCCAACGCAGGGATGCTACCAAATTTTGGCACCCAGTAATGTGCAGAGAGGGGCTTGGTGTCCATTCAGTGGTAGAAGCGGAGCAGATCTGTTGTCCTGGAGTTCCTTCCTTCTTATATAAAGCTGCTCTGCTTGGTGTGTGCTCGCTGAAGGCTACAAGAAGCTGAGTTTCTTTGGGGTCATCATCACCCAGAGAAGAGCGGGGTTGCTGCGCCGCCTTGGATTGCTCTCTGGGCAGAAAGGACCACGGGTGAACACCTCCAGCTTGAGGCAGAGCTGGTCTCTTCCACCACAGCTGCCCTGCTGCAAGTCCATACAAAATAGCTGGCACTTGCTTAGCGCTCAACAAGTCTTGGAGTGCACCGAGGGGGCAAAAAGTCGTGGGTGTGGGTGTGTGCAGGATGCCCGAGGGCAAGGAGGAGCAGATCCCGGGCTGTGCTTCTCCCTCCCATGCGTCGCAGTGCGCTGTTGTCGATGCTTGATATGGAGGGGAGCTGTGTGCTCTGGCCACCAGCGTCCCCATCCTTGCATGCCTCAGCCTACGGGTAATGCTTAGATTTGCTGCTTCCTCCTGTCACCGTGAAGGACTGACCTGCTCTGCCGAAAACCAGGTCTTTTCCTGGTAAGATGCGGCTATTTCAAGGCAGAGAGTTGCCCTGAGCAGCAGCACCAAGCCCCTGGGGTCAGGAAATGTAAAACTCCGTATTTCAGGTCGAATTCATCCGTGAGAAGGTGCCAGAGCGCAAGTTTGTTGTTTAACACAAAACTAGCATTGCGGTATCTCACCTGCTGAGCAGACAGGTTGGGGCTCTGGCTAGGCTGCGTTTAGTGTAAAAGCAGAGGGGTTTTAGGCTGACAAAGTAAGTGTCCGTGCGGGAACTTGCCGGGCTCCCCCTTCCTCCTGCAAAACCCCATGTGACCGGTGAGTAAGTGCAGTGTTTCCTGTAGAAAGCACAGCCTTGCTCGCTGTTGCCTTGCAAAAAAATCTAGTAACTCTTTCCTCTAGCATCGAGGCTGTGTTTCCTGCGGCATCTGGCCGCCTCCTCGAAGCATCCAGCATGCAGGGACACAGCAGGAGAGGGGGACACCAGCTGGGGCTGGGATTTCTCTGCAGGAGGCTGGCTGCTAACAGTGGGTGGGAAGCGTTCGCTGCGGCAGCTAATGCAATATTCAAGGCGGGTGTAGCAATGCCAGCAGGTGCTGCTCGCTCAGAGGTCGGATGGCAGCCCTCTGTCCTTAGGGATAGGGTATTTCGTGCGAGTTCCTGCGCACAGACTACCTAGTTCCCAGCTGGGAGAGCAGCTTGCCTCGGTCACAGCTCCCCTTGCTGGGAAAATGTGCTTTTGCAAAGCAGAAGGTCAGCGTGACCGGTGTGCTGAGTGAAAGCTCCCTGCCGACAGCCAGCCAGAAGAGCAGGAGGGGTTGGTGGATCCATGAACGTGTGGCTGCTTCTGCCTGCTCAGCTGAGCTCCAGGATATGGGCATCCTCCTCTTCTCCAGCCCAGCAGATCCCCGTCTAGAAGAGAGGGGGAAAGCATTGCTCCGCTTTGCCCTGGCACACAAGCGAGCAGCCAAGGGCTGTCTGCAAGCACAAAATGCAGGCGCTGGGTTCAGCTTTGCTTATGTTTTTATTTCTCTTCTGCCGGGACAGGAGGATGTGGAGCCGTTAACACTTGGTTGACTCTGTGCCCCTCACAGCAGGACATGTACCGGGCTTATGTTTCTGCCAGCAAGGGCATATTGCCAATGTCACAGGCCCTGCAAGGGAGAGGTACGGTGGGGATTTGCAGTAAATCATCTCGAGTTTGTGTCTCTCAGTGGGCCCTGCTGGCAGGGGGAACACAGCGCCGAAGCACCCACCGGCTCGGTCAGTGTGTCACTTACTCTGCTTCTTCTTTGGAGATTTGTTTCCCAGAGCATAAAACTTCTGCAACCAGAGACACCATGGGGTCATAGTTCAGGCTGGCAGCTGCAGTGACGAAGCCATCCCTGAAAGGGAAAGCGGAAGAATGTGGATCTCTTCAGTGTACATAACTCCACACAGCAGCATCCCCGTGGCACCCTGGCTGGAGGCCAGCTGTATTTTGGAGGGCTCCGGGCAGGGTGGCCGGTACGGCCGGCTGCACGGGGCCTCGCGGCAGATTGCCTGGCGCCGCTGAGAGCTGGGCACCAAGCCTGGGAGCCGTGGGGCAGAGGGAGAGGAGATGTGTCCCAGGCTCCCTGCCCAGCTGGTGTCTTCACTGAAGCTCGTCCTCTCCTCCTTCCCTGCCCTGCTTTGGTTTTCTCTGAAACCACCTCACGGCTGGTTCAGTGGCCAGCAGCTGCCTGCAGTGCACGGCCACGGGAGGTGATGTGGAGCCTCCACGGGAGTTCTGCAGGCTGCAACGGAGAGGACCGTGCCCTGTTCCCAGGGTGCTGCTGCGTCAGGGCACAGTCCGGCCTCGCATCCACTTACCTGATGTAAAAGATGAGGAACTTCTGTTGCTCCAGGCTGCCCTTCACGACAGTGTCCGTGTATCCCTCCCCGCAGCCTGCGAGGGAGAGAATTGCAGCCTGCTCAGGGAGCCCTGGTATGGCAGCTGCCACCCATCCCACCGCGGTGTCGTCACGGTGAGGGGCAGAGGGGACAGTGACTGGCTGGGGCAGGGATCTGGGTTGGGACAGGGATGGGGAGCAGGTATGGAAATCCTGGACAAGCAGAACTGACCCAGAGCTGCAGGACTGTGTCATGACCCTGAGCCTCTCCTTGGCTTGGAGAGGGAAGTTCTTCTTCCTCCATGACCTCTAAGCCACTGGAGGTCAGCAAAGAACATGAGCTCTGGGTAACCTGCAGGCCCAGAGCTCAGAAACAGGGTTCACAAGTCCATCACGGCAGCCAGTCCAAAACTTGAGCTGCTTCAGCTAAACTCTGCAGTCCTTGTGTGTTTACAAGCCCCAGACCCAGCTGGTGGATGAGCAGGTGGGCTGGGCAGTGGTTTGGCTGTTCCTGTCTCTCTGCCCCTTCCTACCTGCGTAGCGGATGCTTTTCCCAAGCATCGTGGTCCAGAAGAAGGGGACAGTGTGCAACTCCTTCCCTTTCTTCAGCATGTTTAAGGCAGCAATGTGACCTGTGATGAACCAGCAAAGGAAATATTTTTCTTGTAGGTCCTCAAAGTGCCCCCTGCCTTCTGTTATCCTGCTGTCCCTTCTGCCCTGTTCCCTCGATGCCCAACTCCAAGGGGAGCTGGAAAGTGACACGACTGCTCTATCTCACCGTGGGCCTCAGCCACCTGTTGGTGATGGATACTGGACTGGTCCCCATTGAGCAGCGCTACAGGAAAGGAGACCACATCCCCCGCAGCGAAGACATTCGGGATGTTGGTTTGCATGTGCTAATGGGACAATAAGCAATTAGTGCAATGGTGAGAGGGATGGAA
Source organism: Chionis minor (assembly GCA_013398295.1). Lineage (NCBI taxonomy): Eukaryota > Metazoa > Chordata > Aves > Charadriiformes > Chionidae > Chionis > Chionis minor. The sequence goes on along the minus strand of VZSF01004016.1, from coordinate 40,792 downwards.
CTGGGTGTGGATCAGGGATACTCAGCTGACACTTACCAGATCCACCAGGATGGCACCGCTGTTGTCCCTGGCGATGGAGGTGTCCTTCAGAAACGCTGAGTTGGGGAACACCCCTGCAGGGAGAGGAGCAAGGACAAACGGAGCAAAGTTTTGCAAAGGCAGGGAGGAAACTTGACCTCGGCCCCGCAGCAAGCACGTGCCCGTGGCGCCTGTTGAGCCTGCTTGGAGCAGTGACCAGTGCTCGGGCTGGTGCTGAGTTAATCCAGGGGCAATAAAACCAGGGCCCAGAACAAGACGTGCTCAGACAGCACAGCAGTGACCTACGGAGCTCTGCAAGCGTGCCAAAGTCACACTGACAGCGTAAGCAGCTCCTTCCCTCCCGCATGGGCTGCTGACTTTCTCTAGGTGTTTGGAGCCAAAACGCAGGCTTGGGTGACAACAGAGTAGGAAAGAGACTGCAGGGAATGGTGTCCTAGAATGCACTGGGGTGCTCTGAGCTTGCCAAAGCCACCTCCCTCTCCCAACCGGGGTCTCTTACCTATTCCCAACACTACCACAGTTGCAGGTAGTTTCTCTCCACTGGCAAGAACAGCCTCTGTAACCTAGGAAAGAAGCAAGAATTGTTAACAAAGGGTTAAAAACTCTGTCCTAATTCCTGCAGCCTCCCTGCTGCCTCATTCTTTGCTGTCTTTTTTCTTCCCCAGGTTCAGATCACCTTGTCCAACTAAAGTGTGTTGCCAGGATGTAAGAGAAAATCACGCTGTTGTCCCTGAGATATGAACACATACTGATGCCCTTTCAGCCCAGAGTTGTGCTCAATGAAAATAAATGTGAGAGTTCAGATGTGGGAAAGGAAAGCCTAGACACAGGCACTGGGTTATACCTCCGTCTGGGTTTTTTCCCCTAAAATTAGCAGTTCAGGGATCACAATGGCATGTCTGACCTTTCCATCCTTTCCTTTCAGCTCACGGAGTTCTGTTTTCATGTAAAACTTCACCCCTTTATTTTGCAGCATCTGAAAAGGAAGAGGAAGTTGGTTTGAGTATTCACTAGGAAATTCCAGGCTGCACTGCTGTAAAAACAGCCGTACCCGGCCAAAACCCAGGCAGGCAGCTTAGCTGCTGCTCCAGGCTGCAGAGGGGTTTCATTTGTGGCCCTGGCTGGTGCAGGGTGCCGGGAAGCCTGGCTTCGCCGTGCCGTTCTGGTCAGGATTGGTGCGTGAGGTGGGTCTAGGATGAAGCAGGGCTTGGGGATGAAGCTGAGCTGGGGAGTGTGACGTGTGTGTGAGGGAGGTTGGGACCAGCCAAGTGTGCAGAGCTCCTTCAGAGAGCTGTACGTGAGCAAGGTGGCTGGGCACGCTGGGTTGTGACTCAGCACAGGGGCTGGATTTCCTCCCCTGGGCTGTTGCAGATCACAGGGGCTGCTTGGACAGCTGGTGTTCTGCATCCTGGAAGTTAGTACCAGGTTTTCCTAACCTTCATGGCGACACCTCCAACCTGAGGACCCAGTGCATTCTGGAGAGGGAACTCGTTTTTTTCCACCACTGAGATGGCAGCAGCCTTGTCTGAGAGGAAGGCAGCTGCCTCCATTCCTGCAAGGGAAAGGCATGCCCAAGGTAAGCCCGCTGCAAGCATGAACCTGCACCCTCCTCCTTGGAAACTTTTTCCCCTTCCAGGTGAGGAGAACAAATCTGATGTAGTGCCAGTGCTTAACTGCTCTTCTATGCGTTTCTGCGCTGAGGCATTTAGCTCCCCCCCATTCTTTGTTCTCATGCACTATGGACCTGGACATTCGGAAATGCAAAGAACAACTCCTGGTTGTGTACAGAATAGCTCCTCTTCCATGCCTTACTCCCTCTCTTTCCCAATGCTTCTGAGGAGTCCAGCTCCTCTGAAGCACAGTGGCCTTTTCCTAAGGCACATTTCCCTCTGTCCATGTCCAGGAACTGTTTATAGCTCACAAAGTTTCTGGGTATCAGAAGAAAGAGTGAGTGCATGCTGTGTAACACATACCCCACCAGCTCTTGGGCTCTGGGGAGGAACCCAGCCAGGCAGTGAATGAACATCCCTTCCCCGAGGGCCCCTAGTTAACCTGCACACGCAGCAGAAGTGGGTTCCAAGGCTATCACTGATGACTTGATACCCACTCCAGTCTAGTACCTATGAATGAAGCTCCTACTATCACCAGATTCTTCCCAGTTGCCAGCTCTAAGATCTTCTTAGAGTCCTCTGGGGTTTGGAGAACGCACACGTTCTGCAAGTCTGCACCTGGGACTTTGAGGGAGCTGGAGCTGAAAGAGAATCCAGATATGTCTCATGATTAGAAATTAAACAGAAAGAATGAGGGGGGGAGCATAAACCCTTGCAACCTCTTGGCTGTGTCATCCCATCCTGTCCTTTTATCTCATCTCCTACCACCACCCTCTCACATGCCTCTAGAAGACCTCTTGTCCTATCTAAAATTTCATGTGTGGTAAATGCCACGTGCACTCACTGGCTGCCTGTTGCAATGAGCAGCTGATTGTACTTCTGTGAGGACCCGTCCATGAAGTGGACCTTCTGCTTCTGGAAATCCACTGACACTGCCTGCAGGAGAAAGGAGGCGAAGATTAGACAGATACCTCTGGTCCACTCGTGTCCTGCCCACATCAATCTGTTCTGCTTTCCTGTGACTGCGTGCTCTCTGTCTGGACATTCAGGTGAGATGAGAAATGCTGGGGTCCTCTCTTTCACTTCCTACAGGTCTTAGGCTTTAGGAGCACTAAGTATGACACCACCAAATCTAGGTTCCTCTAAGGTGTGTGCAGAAGGCTCTTTTCAAGGGCCACTCTCTTCGCATGGGATGGGCACATCTGTCCACGGGTAGCACAGATCAGTGTTACACCCAAGGCATGCACGCTGTCCCTAGCCCTGGCCTTAGAGCACTGTCCCAGAAGACAATGTGTGTCCTTGGGCAGAGCCCTCATTTCTATAAGTGTAGAGCTATGCCTGTAGGTGTGGGCATCCCCTCCCCATGGCAGGAACAGGACCACCCATTGAGGACTGAGCTCAGCTGCTCTTGTACCTCTTTCTCTGTCCAGAGCTCTATGCCGTGAGCATCGAGGAATTCAGGTTTCCTCAGATAGATGTCTTCAGCTTTCAAGTTCATTTCCTGGAAACAAAAAGGAAATATGAAATAAAGCACCTCTTACAGCCAGCTATACTTTTGCAGCATTTACCGGGAGGTTTCCGTAAGAAGCAAGTTTTACATTAGTAAATCAGAGCTCCCCACACTGCCTCATCCCCATCATCTTCTTGTCCCCCCCTCAGAAAAACTCATCAACTCAAACTCTAGTGGGAGGAACTCAGTGAAAGGGGGTAAAACCATTGGCTCATGGTGGACTCTGATGGAAGACTTTCTGGGAGGAAGTGAGATGTTCGCTGGAAATTATACCCCTTTTCCTTGTGGGTGCCTGAGCATTCCTTATGTTTTGTCAGAATGGCTTGCTCCGTTGCTCAGGCTGGTCCTGAGTGTTGGCCATGTCCCTAATTCACACGTGGTACCCAGGCACAGTCCTGCCCTTCTCCCATACAAACCTTGCTCAGTTTGGACTTGTCGTATGGAACATGTTTCTCTTTGGTGGCCATGATGATCCTGCCAGTAAAGCCCTCTTGGCGAAGAGTCTCTGCACACAGCAGGGCAGCCACACCTATGAGAGACACTCATCTCAGCCCTCTTACACATCACTGTGGAGCAAGAGGAAGAAGGCAAGTCCTCCCTGGAGAAGAAAGTGGCAGCTGGCAGCATCTGTGGGCAGAGCACGGTACAGACCACTTCACTGACCTCCCCCCAAAAGCAGTATCGTGTTCCGGTTGAGAGGGCATCGCTTGCTTGTGTCCTTCACCCTCTGGCTGTTTTCAAGATCCTAGAAGAAAGTAAGTGAGAAATGCTGAAATCGTGCCTAGCCCAAGGTGCTGCTTGTGCTTAGTGGCAGCAGGTAAGGTCAGTACCTTCTTTTTTGCTGTGACAAACACCTTTCCGTCTTTCACTGTTACCTGCAGGGGTGAAAGGAGAGTGCATTTAAGTGCTGCATTCATAAGGTTGTGGTAGGAACTTTCCTGGGAGGGTCTGGTCCAGTGGGACACGTGTCTGGTACACCGAGTGACTTGTAGGAATCTTGGACATCAAGCGATGCTGTTCATGGTCTTTTCTCCTCATTCCAAGGACACTCAGGAAGAGTTTTAAATCCTTTTTCTTTCTGAAAGAGCTCTGCTGGCTGTGATGTGTACCAAGACGTACGGCATGACCTTTGGTTGAAAGGAGCTTTAGAACTGGAGCTACATGATCCCAAGAAATCATCCCATGTGTAGCTTTGTGTGACCTGGACCACAAAGCCGTGGCCAAGGCAGCATCCTTTCAGGTCGTGTCGGGAACACGGAGCTTGTGGGATTGAATGAATGTGAGTGGTACAGAGGACATGGTCCACTCTGGGAGGAGGAAGGAGCAAGAAGTCACCTTAAAGCAGGGAAGGCAGTCCAGAGAAGGGTATTCCTCAATGTCTCCAGTTTTGATGTTAAAGCAGGCGCCATGCCAGGGGCAGCGCAGCCTCTCCCCCTTCAAGACTCCTGCCATAGAAAAACCCCCCATAACTGAGCAGCGGGAGCCAATCTCCCCACGTGGCTGCTCCCCCTGCCCAGCACCAGGGTTACCTTTGCTGAGCGGGGCACCATAGTGGGGGCACTTGCTGCCCAGGGCGCTGAACTCCTTCCTGTTCCTCACCAGCAGCACCGGGTAGCCAGCCACCATCACCTCCCACAGCCTGCGGGAGAGGTGGAGAGGTGGGTGCCGGGGGGGAACCAAGGTGCAGTGCCTCGCAGCCGACATGCTGCTCCCTCAACCAACAACATGGAGGCTGCCAACATGGCGGCCACCAACGTGGCAGCTGTTGCCTTGGCGGTGGCAGCCCTGCTGCCTGCAGGCCTCATGGCGGTGGCCCAGGCCCTGGCCTCCTCCCCATCGGGCACTCACTGTCCGTCCCCAACGTCGTCCTCCTTGCAGACCTCGGCGGTGATGGTGTCGTTGTCCTCCATGCCGGTGGCCGCGGGCGAGCAGAGGGAGGGATTGTCGTCCGCAGATGCTGGTTCTCCCCGCGCACCCTTGTGCCGCTGCTGCAAAATCCCACCCCAAAATATAGGGCCACCACCGCCCTGGCCGGGGGCAGGTCAATGCCATGTGCTCAAGGGGTCCCGAGCTCCCGGTACCGCAGGGAAAAAAACCCCAACAGGCAGAAAAGCCACATTTCCCCACTTTTTCAACTTTGTCTCCAAGCCCAAAGCCCCTTCCTCTGCCCTTTTCTCCTCTGCCTTAACCCACTTTTTTGTGTTCAGCCCTATGTCCCATTAAACCCAACTGCAGCGCAAGGTGAGCAAGCGACGTGACTTAACAACAGTCATGTTGTAAGTAAATACAATTATTTATGGCGAGGTGCTGCCGCCGTAGCCTGCGATTCCCCCAAATCAGGGTTTGAAGAGCTGCTTCAGCCTCTCTGAAACCTCTCCAACATTTGTGCAGGGATGTTATTTGCACTAATTCCCCATGAAAGCAGTAATTCCTGCTCAAAATGCCTCCTGGGCTAGAAAAGAGCCAAAAACCTTGGTCTTTAGCGCTTCCCCTGCTTTGGCAATCAGCTGGAAGCCTGGTTAGAAATGTCCCTCTCTGTTTTGGAGGGGGAAAAAAAGTGAGAAATGGAGCAGAAGAGGGTCGTTTGAGGCAGGTTTCGGTGCAAGGTGGTGACTTGCTCCTGCAAATCCCCACTGCAACACTGCCCCGTTCCTGGGTCCCTTAGGAGAAGCATCGGTGGGTACTCACCCGGTCCCGCCGTGGGGGTCTCCGACACTCGTCCCCTGGGTCGGAAAGCCACCGCCGTCACCGTCCACAGGTTTCTCCTCCGCCGAGGGTGACACCCTCGCGTCTTACCGCAAGCGCTCTCCCCACCACCAGCCCACGGCTGGGTGATGCTCTCCCCGAGTTGCACAACGTCCCCATCCGTCGGGAGGCGCATCTCCTGGAAGCGGCTGCCTGCCAGCACATCTTATCTGATTTCTGTAACTGGCCTGCCCCTAATTAAGTGTCTTTTGCTTGGGTTTAGAATTGCAAAAGAATTAAGGGCACGTATGAATTACGGCTCAGGTGTGGTCTAAAGACCGGGTACGTTGTGTGCAACACGAACAGAAACTTGAGTGGACGCCGTGATACCCCGCTGCATCTTCCCGTTGCCCCTTTTCTCCATGGAGAGCACTCTAGCTCCGTGCAACATGTACTTGTAGCACTTTGGAATGATAGCACTACTTTTTATATATTTCGATAACATTTACAATGATTTCATTTGATCTTTTTGTAAGGCCTCTCTCCGTTGATTTGAAGGAACACGAAGCATTCGGCACCTCTGCACGTGGCTTACATCCTGGCTCGGCTCCCGGTTCGCTCCGTCGACGTCCAGGCATGTGGTCCCATCGTTGTTTGGTCCCTGAAGGATGGCACAGAGCAGCGTGCTCCTTGCTGTACTATTTTTGCAACAGAGTGGGAGTTGCAAAAAAAACCCCGGAGTAACGCCTACGCTGTTTGTGTCTACTCCAGTTCTTATCTCTATTTCACCGTCAATATGTTTCACAACCTTAAAATATGCCTTAAAATTTAAGGGGGGAAAAGCTACTAGCAGTGTGCTTCTATCATCTCCCTTGCAGAACCGGAGCTTTGCAGGGATGGGCTTTCCGCCGCGCAGCACGTTCCCAAATCCAGGGTGCAGGGGGAATAAAAACCCTTCGGTGGGCACGGCCCAGAGAAGAGGGCGCACGCAGGGATGCTCAGGAGGTGGAAGCTGGTTTATTTGGGAAGCAGCTCACTTCATCAGACCCACCAAGCCCTGAGCACACCTTGCAGTGCTGGGGCGCTGCCGTGCAAGGAGTGATTGTAGCCCAGCAGCGACGCCCGCCCATGATGGGTGCAGGTGCGAGGTATTTTCTCGCAGCACCGACGAGTCGCTTTCAGGCTCTGTCGTCCTGGCCAGCCGCCTGAATGTGAAGCAATTTGGCTGCCGAACGTCCCTGTTTAAACTCTTGGTAATTATTCCCCAGAAGCACGTTCCCACGTGGAGAAGCAGCAGCCCTCGTGGAGGCATTCTCTGACTCAGCAGAAATTGCTGAAAAACGTTTGCTTACGGATGAAAGCTTCAGTGCACCGGCGAAGCAGCAGGTACAAAGACGTGCAGCTGTGGGAGGCTTCGAGACGAGCCAGGTAGAGCCCGATCCTGTGCGGTGGCATTCGCACTGTGGGGCTGAGCAGCTAATTTGGTTGATGGATGTTGCTGGATGCGGCCGAGCACCAGGGGAAAGGCTTTTGTGAAATGCAAAGGGAGAAAGGTCAAGTGAAATCCCCACCTCTGATGAGGGCAAAGAGGATGCCCTTGGTGTCCTTTGCCCATGGCAAAGGATTGAAAGCTGCAAAGGGCATTGGATGTCGGAGGGAAGGTTTGGGTTAGCTGCAGGGATGCTGCATGACTGCGTCTCTCAGAGCCAGCACCTGGGAACACGTGATAAGCCCTCAAGCGATTCAGGCAATGGGATAGTATTGGAGGCAGATTTCTGGGAAGATGCTCTGTAAGCAGCTTTTGGCCTTCTGTGAGTTCCCTCACAGGTGCTCAGTGCGATTGAGACCTTTGCTTGTAACACACTGCAGGATTAAGCGTAGGAAGGGAGAGAGCGAGAGGAAGCGGTGCCCTCAAACGCCAACAGAGTCCAGGTAGCCATCGGAAGCTTCTGACAGGACCTGCCGCCCATATTGGTGCTGACTCACACAACCTGCTGAGCTGCCCTTGTATTTTATTAGATATCTTCACTCTTACTGTGTCTCTCCAGTGTTGTCAGCACCCCAGAAAATTCAAGTTTAGAGGCAAAGCTCTAATGGGGGTAGCTCCCCTCCCTTCAAGTCCTTACTACTGTCAGCTGGTTTAGCACATTTTTTCCTGCCGTGGTGCAGCCGCGGCTGTGTGGATGCATCCTTGTCCCACCTTTGCTTGCCCCCAGCTTGCTCAGGTCAGGGTCATTCCCTGCCCTAGCAGACGTGCCAAATTTTAACCTAGCGTCACCCACAGAGTTGACTGTTATTGAAGACTGTTCGGGCACAGGAAGAGGAAGCGAGGTGAAAACTGCAGCAGAGCTAAAATGATTAATGGGACAGCACTCTCAAAACAGCTTGGTTTGTGATATTAATAACGAGAGAATTCAGGAGGGAACCTAACCTGTTCCAAGCTGCGGAGCCGGCAGCAGCAGGAGACGCATTAAGGAAGCTCCTGTGCTTATATTTGTAATGCAGGAGGGATCAAGTGGGCTCAGCGATGTGCAATGCTGCACGGAGTGGGTGTAAGGGCTGAGACGTGCTTCCACCTTGCAGGGCTCATTCTGAACCTGCCTGAATTGCAAAAAAAGCATGCGGTCATAAGTACATCATGATGCAACCAGAAAGCACATACATATGCACATACATCCATAAAAAGTTGCTTAAGCTTGAGAATGGTGAACTAAAAGGGGAAAAAAATGTTTGTCCCACAAGGGAAGGAGACATGGAAAAAGAAATATTTAGTGGGAATGAAGTTGCTTACAAGGTAAGAATTATTAGATGTGCTGTTTCACAGTTTCCTCCTAAGCATTCGTGTCTGGTCATGGCGAGAGGTGGGATACAGGCTGGGCAGACACCTGGCCCCACGTTTCACTGTTCACCACAAGGAAAGAAGGAACCAGAAACCTTGCTAATAGCAGCAGATAAACAATTTGATAAGTGGACAAATTTGGGGCACGTCAGCTACGGAAAGCACTGGAGAAGTATAAGGAACTGCCTGTGCTGCTGTGCTTGAAGGAGTTTCATCAGTCAATGAGTCTGTCAATGGAATTTTTTTTTTATCCCATGGCATACCTGTGCAACTGGAGTGCGAAGGAGAGAGCACATCCTTTGCACAACCAAATCATGGCAGCTGGTCCAGCCCAAGCCCTTGAGAGACAGCTGAGCCCGCAGCATCCTTAGGGATGCTGTACTGTTGTCACAGGTTTCTCCTACAGATCCCTTGTGACANCGGTGGATGCCCATGGCTTTCAGCCCGGGGCTGCTCTTGGTGGCCGGTTCCTTCGCAGCCTTCCGCTTGCTGAACCGGGGGCTGGAGCGGTTAGTGCCGCCGCCCCCCTCGGCCCGGCGCAACCGCTGGAAGTGGCGCAACATCTGGACGTCGCTGGCGCACAGCGTGCTCAGCGGCGGCGGGGCGCTGGCCGGGTGAGCGGCCCGGGNTCCCATGGCATACCTGTGCAACTGGAGTGCGAAGGAGAGAGCACATCCTTTGCACAACCAAATCATGGCAGCTGGTCCAGCCCAAGCCCTTGAGAGACAGCTGAGCCCGCAGCATCCTTAGGGATGCTGTACTGTTGTCACAGGTTTCTCCTACAGATCCCTTGTGACAAATCCTGAGGGAAAAAAAAAAAAGAAAAATACTTCCAGTCCTGGGAAAAAGGAAGAAGGCCAAAAGCAAGAGCATCCAGAGGAACCTGCCATGGGGTTGTTTATGACGTGGGCAAAGCAGGCTCTGCCTGGGTGGCTTTGGCTCTCTGCTAAGGTGGGGAGTTCCTGCACACCAGGCTGCAGGAGACAGCACCAGGCAGCGGCTGGCAGCTGGCACCAGGGCATCCCGCTGCTGTGGAGATCTCAGGAGACGTTGTATGATTCAAGGAGTGATCTCAGGAAGAATCCTGGGCAACCAACCCGGGCAGCAGAACACCTGCAGGGCTGGTCAAAACACTGGGGGAGGGAAGGGAAGTGTCTTCCCCTTGGGAAGCCAGGCAGGTTTGAGCAGGGTGAGTGGACGGGCTGCAGTGTGGATGATGGTTTCCTGTGCCAGACAAGATCAAGCCCTGAGGTCAGTGGTTACGTGATGCACACTTTGGTGTTTCTTGCATTAAATCCTGGAGCTATGGTGAGTCCTGGGTGGTGTCTGAGAGCAGAGTGGGCCCCTCTTTGGGTAGGGGATGGGGCAGCTGTGAAAGCACACACAAATCCCCATCCGGGCGTAGTGGGGAGCATCGGGGGGAGGATGCAATTTACCTGCAATGGAGCTAAGGGATGGGGAAAAGGGCAGTAAAAACTCTCTGTGCTGTCAGTGCTAGCAGAAACCCTTCTCCCACTCACTGCGCCAGCAGAGACTGATGTGCCTGTCTCCTGTGGCTACAGCGAGTAGATCCCCAGTTCCACCTGGAGAATATCCAGCTTCCACATCAGTAAGGTGTTTCTGCTGGAAGGGGTGGACACTCGAGTTTGCATTGATTTCAGCTTTCTTCACAGCTGCCTCTGCAATGTCTGGGCATGCTTTGCCATAAATGGCCCACATTTTGCACAGTGGATCCTTTCATAGGTGTGGAGTTTCTGAATGAAAATGTGGATATATAGAGCAAAGGATTCTGTATCACCTGACTTCCTACGGCCTAGGAGACAGAGCAGTGACACACTTCAGAGATGGATGAAGGCAGTGGCTAATTAAAGCTTGGAAGGCAATCTGCTTGATTTGTTTTGAGATCTTGGGCTCCTCAAATTGTTTTAGGTGTGAGCCAGGCCTGGCATTAGACGAACAGATGTGCTTTATGCCTCCCTGGCTGGAGAGAGGCAGATTAAGGGAGTGCGGCTTTCCAAAGACAAGAGTGTGACTTTTGCCAGACGGACTTTGCCGTGTCAGAAGCTCCCACATCTGTTGGCTATGGTGAGCCCTGGGAAGGTGTTTGGGAGCAGAAGGGGCTCCTCCTTGTGTAAGGGATGGGGGAGCTGCAAAAGCACACCCAAACCTGCACCCGGGAGTAGTGGGGAGCACCAGGGGAGGACCCAATTTATCTGACAGAATTTATATGGGGAATTATCAATGAACTGCCAGCTCTTTATCATGGAAAAATGTGTTATCTCTCCCAGATGTGCTGCAGAGAAACTCCAAACTGGGAGAGGGAGAAAAAAAGCCACTCTCCAGCTATTGAAAAATCTGCTGTACCCTCCGTTTACAGCCCAGCTGCTGCAGTAAAGCCCAGCTATGGGCTCAGCTGTGGTCCCCACAGTGTTACAGGACGGACCTAGGCACGTCCTCGCTTGACATCTGGAAGGGGTCCCCTGCCCTGCTCGGAGCAGGCACCGGCAACAACCCATCACCAGGCTGAGCTGCCTCCCTGCGGCAAATGAGGCCGTCTGGGGACTGTTGGAAAACTTCTCGAAATTTGGGTGAAAAAGGCGGTATCTCCAAATAAGGTGTGTACGAAGAGTCCCATCAGATCGGGCCGCTCTGCCCAGCTCTCCAGCGAGCGTGCAGGGACCTCTTGTGGCAGCTGCGCCCGGGAGCTCCTGTCCCTGCTCTTCTGAAGGGCTCCTCTTGGGGACAAGCCTGGCCTCCGGGACTGTGGGACGTGGCGGAATATTTGGCCTGATCTGATGTCAAGGGACTTGTTTGTAACTGGGCTTGGAAGGCTCCAGCTCCGCAACTGTCCTCAATTAATGCCGTCACTGCGGAGGAAGGAAGGCAAGGAGAAAAGGCTGGAAACGGCGCTTGTGAGGAAACCACTGCCCAATGGCAAATCCTGGCAAAATTAAGTAGAATCTGGGCTAAATTTACCCCAAAAGTAGTATATATGTAGCCGTTGCTAGTGGTCTAGCAGTGGGATCAAAGCCCCTGAACAAGAGGCTCAACTAATCGTGGCTTAAATTCCTCCCATACGGAAGTGGTGGGTAAAAAGCTCTCCAGCTCCCAGAAACATTTTAACTATTCCTGTCCTCGACCCGAGCCCAGCCAACTCTTCATCTTTAGAATAATAACACCAGAAATGGAGGAGCTCCTGGGACAAACGGGGCCGGGCGAGCAGGCGTTTCATGGTGTGGGACTTCACCTGCAGGCAGATGGAGGGCAGGGTTGTCACCATGGAAAGGGGCAGTCACGATTTCTGAGGCTAAAACGCTGCAGATGACGGCTCATTAGGAATCGGCTCTCTGCAAGTTTATACTGCAATTAACTCTTAAATGATTTTTCCTCCTCGCTGCCCCGAGCAGCCCGGCACGTCTCCAAGGCATGTCTCCCTTTCCTAGGCATATCTTATGCTAAACAGAAATGTCTTTGCATTTGGCCTTCTCAGTAACAGATTAGCCTGTGTGATCCTTCAAGTCCTAATACACAAGATTATTTATAATCCCCCGAGCAGTCAGGTCTGCTGATTACTTTAGGCAGCGTCTCCCTGCCACTTAGCCACTATGAAATTACATTGTTTTGTCCGGCTTTTAGGCAAATTTCTGCAGTGTGAATGGATGCTTTTCTATCGGTTGGGACTATCTCAGCCCTCTCCTTCAGATCTGATTTAATCGCTCCCCTCTTCAGCACCCCTTCCATCAGTGTACCACTTGTTGGTGTTTTAGTGTCCACCACCCCAGCCAGGGCAGCGACTCGGGCTCAGGCTGCACGCGTTTCTGTTTCAGCAAAGAGAAAGTAGAAAAATTCATCCAAAATTAATACCTCAAAGGAGAGGCAGAGTCTGACATTAATCAGTGTGTACACGGTGACTCATCCCGTCTGCAGAAGAGACGCAAGGTCTGTGCACAGCAGCCACGCTTCTGGTGGAGACATCAAAAAGCACCAAGGGAGCGATCAAATTACGGGAAGCTGGAAAAGCAGCACAGTTGTAAGACGGAACTAAAGAAATTGTGGGTGCGGGATCCCGAATCCCCACAAACCCCGGACAGCAGAGCTGGGGTATCCCAGTCATCTGGGAGCTCCTCATGAGACCAGCCATGGGACAGGGGGATGGCGTACAGGAGTTCTGGGGGCAGAGTGGGATTTTTTGGCAGGGCAATCGGACCTTTTTGCTTGCTCGATGTGCGATCGGAGCTGGCAGAGTGCACATCTGCGCAAGGGATGGCTCTCCAGCGCAGCGGTGCGGTTGATGGCATCGATGGTGGCGTCACACGCCGGGGATGCTTTGGGGCGAGGGACCACCGGCCGCAGCACCTCACGGGCGAGGTGTTCAGCCACCCGCCGCCACCGAGGGGGAGGAGGGACCTCGGGGGGGATGAGGAAGGTGTCCCCAAGCTCCAGTAGAGTGATGGGACACCCAGGCCCCCGCGCCGTGGCACGCTTGCAGCCGGCTTTTGGGCCGGCCATCCCATCGTTGCTGCCATGTGATGCCCGGGGAAGGCTGATGCACACCCCGAGGGGCTCCTTTCCCGTTCCCCCCGCTCTCCCTGAGTCACACGCTCCGTGGGGAAACGCTGCCCCTGCGTGCCAGCACCTCTGCGTGGGGGGATGCGGGAGCTCCCAGTGCCGGCAGCGGGGCGGCCCCCGCAGCCCACCCGGACGATGGCGGGGCTCGGTAGGGGTGATGTTCCCCCCGGCTCCGGGGCTGAGCATGCCCACCGGGGCAGGGAGGTGCCGGCGCGGCGGACGTGGGGCCCGGTGGTGCCGGTGCCCGGGGCGGTGCCGNGGGGCGGGGACGGCCGGGGGCAGTTAAGGGGAACGGGGACGTCAAAGGACCCCGACGGGAACCTGTGGCCAGGAGGGCACCGAAGGGAGATTGGGCCCCCCGCGGGGAAGGGGCGGAATGGAGGTGTTTGGGGACCCTGGGGAACATTGGGGAGGGTGTGGACCTGGAAACTGGGGGGCATGGAGGGATGGAGGAGGGACAAGGAGGGACTGAGGGGCATGGGGGCACCAAGGCAGCGGGGGACAGGGAGGCTCTGGGGGAAACAGGACAAGGGTAGCTGTGGGGGGAACAGGGGGACAAGAGGGCTCCGGGGAGGTCAGCAGCACCACGTGGGCACCGAGGACACTGGAAAGGAATTGGGGAACCAGAGGGACCGCCCGGCACTCACAGCCCCTCTCCCTGCAGGTTCTGCCTCCATCCCGGACTGTCCGAGGACCTGGTGGGCACGCACCCGCCGGGGGCGCACAGCCTGGTCGCCGTGTCTGTAGGTGAGGTGGGAGAGTGGGCTGCCCCCTGTTCTTCCCCTCTGGGGGTCCCCGGGGGCTTGTCGGTGCCTGACACCAGCCCCTCGAGCCACATTGCGGGCAGCGATGTCTCAGGCACCCCAGACAATCACCCTATTCTTGGCAAAGGACAGTGGCCCCTTTCTGTCCCACGGCACCCGCAGCCAGGAGGTGCTGGGCACCGGGCTGCCTGCCACCACCCTCATGGGGCAGCCAGGGCTTGGGGCATCCAAAAAGCGCCCATGGTATGGGGTTGTTGCAGATCCCTCCAAAGCCTTGAGCTAAACCTGCCCGTGTGGAGGCCAGGAGCTGTGAGTTCTCTGGCTGTGTGAAGCCTTTCCTGCCCCCTCTCCTTGTCACCTTCTTGCAGATCTGTCACCAGCCCTGTGGTCAGTGCTAACAGGCTTCATGGCATGGCTACGGCTCAGCAAGGAGGTTTGAGCATCTAAAATGCTGACGTGGGGTTGGTTTGGTGGCAGTGAATCCTACAGCTGTTCAGGGCTCCAGGCTGAAGTGGCTTGGGGTGGGATCCGATCCCGGGACAGTAACATGGGTGAGGGTCCACATGCTGTCTTTGCTCTCACCTTTCTCCAGGAATCCAAGGGATCAGTCAGTTAGTGCCTCTCCCTAGGAGCACATCTTACAGTGTGATTGAAGGAAGGACCCAAAACACACCAATTTCCTTCTCCTGCTTTGTGTGATCCTGCTCTGTGGGTGACTCACCACCACCCTGGGCTTGGGCTGAGCTGTGCCGGTGGCTTCCCGGAGGGGCTGCCCAGCCCAGTTGGGTGCAGAGCCTGCTGGGGTGGGGGAGGGTCCCTTGGCACAGCCCTTCCTGGCCCCATCTTCGCTCACAGCCTCTTTGTTCCCAGGTTATTTCCTTGAAGACTTTGTGGACATGTTATGCAATCAGAAGCTTCATCAGTCCTGGGAGCTGCTCTTCCATCACTCCGTGGTAAGTCCACTGGCCGCTCTCCGAGGGACAGACCCTGACACTTGTGCCACCAGGGAGGCTGGGGCTGGGGAAACTGAGCGGGGCTGCTGCTGGTGCTAGTGCGGGTGTTTGCTGCCTGTTACAAAATCTGATTTTTCAGCTAGGGCAGAGGAGCCCGGCAGCCCAGGCAGCAGAGCTCGGAGCTCCTCTTGGTCCTGTGGGACCTATGTACTCTTTGAGGCTCTGCAGAAAAGCACCCAAAGATGGAACAGGAAAAAACCCCAAGTGTGGGCAGAGTGGGGGGGGCAGAGAGCTGGGCTGGGGGGCTGATCCGTAACAGTTGTGTGGACCAGCAGTGACCCAGGTGTCCCCGCCAGCACAGGCGAGCAGCTCAGCTCCTGCCGGCTCTCGGGCTGCTTGAGCATCTGCCAGGAAGGGCTGCACATCGCCTCCTTCCACCTCCCGCTCCCCGGGGTGCTTTCCTCTCATTCCAGTCAGAGCTGTGGCCACGGGGCTGGGGTGGCTGGAGCAGCCATGGTGCAGAAGCCCCCAAATCAGTGCCCTCTCCCTGCCTTTGCTGCTGGCTGCACCCAGCGTGGGTTTCTGTGGGGCGTTGTGGATGCTGCAGGGCAGAGGGGTGGCACAGCCCGGAGCGGAGCAGCAGAGATGCCACAGGGTACAGCGGAGGCACAGGGGTCTGCTGGGCTTGGGAATGGGGGACAGGGACGGCGCTGGGACCTACCTGGGATGAGGTGGGGGAGGCGATGGTCAGACCTGCTGTCTCGCAGAGCACAGCGAGCCCCGCGGCTCTGCCGGCCGCTGCTCACGAGTCAAAAGGTCATCTCCACAATAGAGCTAAATCAGGCCAAGACAGTGACTTAACAAACAGGGAGCAGATAATCTCATTAAAGAGCCAATACAGAGAACAGCATTAATGGTATAAACTGAAGAAAGGACTGAGTGTACCAAAGCGCAGGCAGGCAGAGCCTGTCCCGCTGCCTGGCAGGGAGGGTGCGGGGCAGGAATCACACCCGCTTTCCCCCCAGAAGCCCTGGATGCTTCATGCCAGGCTCTGGGCATCCCACGGGGCTCTCTGATGCACCAAAGCTGCTTAATCCCTGCAGTGTGCCTGTCCTGGGGAGAATCCCTGAACCAGCAGCAACCATAGCCCTGGGCTACACGTCTCTCTTCCTGTCCCATTCAGCCATTCACTGCATGCAGAAAAACCTGCTGGGGCACAACCAACTGCATTCCCCAAGCCACAAAAGCAGGGTTAGGTCTGGCTGCTCTGTCTCCTATGCCAACCTGGAGTTTATAGAATTGCTTCCCTCTCCTCCCACTGGAAAAAAAAAAAACCAAAACAAAAAAACACCAAACGCTCAGGTTTCTTGCAAAGGTGGAAGTCTTTATCTCATGCCAGAGGCTGCAGCGCTGGCTGGAGGCTGCAACGCTGCAGAGATATGTGTGGGGTGATGACCAGTGGTTTGGCACTGGTGTGTTAACCATTTCCATCTCTTCCCCACACTGTGCCCAAGCATAGAGGGCTCCAGCTTGCATCAGCTGAGAGAAACCAGAACCCAGGCTCAGTCTCTTTTCTTTCTCCTCCCAGGTCATCGTCTGCTTTGGTATTGCAGTCCTGCTCCATCAGTACGTCGGGTTTGCCCTCGTGGCTTTACTGGTGGAGATCAACTCCATCTTCCTCCACCTGCGGCAGATCCTGCTCATGGCCAACCTGGTGCACACCACCTGCTACCGCCTCAACAGCGTCATCAACCTGGGCACCTACGTGGTGTTTCGCATCGCCACGCTGGCCTGGATGACCCGCTGGCTCTTCCTCAATCGAGAGAACGTGCCTCCAGCAACCTACGCTGTAGGCACGGTGGGCATGGCAATCATGACGCCCATGAACATCATCCTCTTCTACCGCCTGCTGCGTAGTGACTTCTTCAAGTCCAGCCGGGACGTGCAGCGGGAAAAGGAGCAATAGTCCCCTTCCCCGCAGAGTCAGGGGGATGAGCAGCCCTGGGGCTGTGGAGGAACAAGGCGCAGTGGAGAGTGAACATGGCTGTTTCAGTACCTTGTGTGGGGGATCCGCACTAACAGAGCATTTGGGCTTTTCTTGTGGCTGCCAATCCGGGGCCCTTCAGAACAGAGAAGGTGCCCACGGACCAGGCACTGGGGCTCTGCTTTCCCCGCACCTTTGGATGACGTGGTCAGTCAACCGGGAGCTGTGCAGAGGCAGCTCTTGCAGCTCCCCGAGGTCCCGCTGAGAAGGCAGCAGAAGAGCACTGTTTCCCCACTGCTCTTCTGGACATCCAAACACCACAGTGTGTTTCTAACCCCTTCGGTGCTGCAGCCCGCAGCGTCCCATCGGCGAGGGGACGCTGTGCTCAGCCCTGCGTTCTCTGTGGCACTTCCCATGGGAGCACGACCAGGCAAGAGAAGGCTACAAGGCTTCCATTTCCCGGCCAGGGCTAGTAAAAGCCAAGTCCTGCACTCATGAATCCTCCCCAAGGAGATTGTCCCAGGTGGGTGATGGAGGGAGAGGCTGAGACCTGTCTGGGCGGGATGCTGCCTGCTGTGGGGTCCCCCCGGGCTGGGGCCAGAGCACAGGGCAGTGGGTGCTGTGGCGCTGTGCTGGGCGATGGGTGGCCAACTTCTCCTGACAACTGGAGCTTTTTCCATGTTGTTTTGTTCCCAGATATGTTAAGTGCCCCTAAATGATCATGGGAGAGCATGAGTCGCTGGCCAGGATGATGTTATGTGGTGGTCACTTCCCAGATGCGGAGTTTTCAGGCACGGGCATCTATTAGGATTTAGGCATCTATTAGGAATGAAAAGTTCTGCTGCAGAGCCCAGTGTAACGCTCTTACCCAGCAGCAAGAGCTTTACTAACACGAGCTTTTAATAAATGGCTGCAAATGAAACAGCTTGAGGGGAAGAAACTTAGAGGGGAAAAGGAACTCGGCATCCCAGCCTGCTCCAGGGGTGTCACTGCTTAGCACAGTGATTCTTATCCAATGTCTCCTTGCCACAGAGTAAAAATACACTGTACACTGGCACAGTCTACCTCTCTTGGGGTTTTTTTCCCCTATCTTCTTTCTATGGAGGAAGACGAAGGCTTCTCCTATTCCTGATGATGCTTTCCTGCCCTCCTGTGCAAGGGGAGGCTCCGCTTTCCTTGGGGCTGGCAAGTGGGAGGCTAAACAGCAGCAGGAAAAGTGCAAGCTCCCACTGTGGCTCTGCCTTTAGCCCTGTTGCACGGAGCCGCTTGCAACCTGCGGGGTTAAGAAAGTGCTGGCTGTGAAATAGGGCAGGCAGCAGGCAGAGCACCCAGCACGTGCCTTCGCTCTTGTTCCCGATGCTGGATGCCGGCTTGCAGCAAAGCTAGGATCCTCGTGGTTCGCTCTGCCTGTCCCTGGTGGCTTCCTAGGACAAGGAATCAGAAATTTTAATTTTTTTTTACTCCACATTTCCTCTTCCCCAACGAGTCCCACACACTGAACTGTTCCCCAGCAGCCCAGCACCGTGTATAAAAGTGAGATCATCCCACTCGGGGTTACGTGTACCAGTTTTGAGAAACCCACTGGATCTGTCGTGCACTCTGTGTGGCAAATAACCTTTGACCCAAAATCTCTCCTTTGGTTTGAAAAAGCTGGGGGACAGGCTGAAATGACGTGCTGCTCGGAGTGGGCGGCACTTGTTTCGAGGAGGAAAATAAGGGAGCAGACACATTTCTGCCTGGGCAGGGAAAGACGAGGGATGTGTGTGGGCAGGGGGAGGCTGGAGATGACTCGTGGCCAAAGCCGCTTACGTTTCTATTTGTGGAGAGCGCAGAGGAGCTTGCAGGTGCTTCACATACTTACTCCGTGTTTGGGTTTGTCACCTCAAAGCGGTGTTTAGGTGCCCTTGCCCCTCTCGCAGCTCCGAGCCGGAGCGGAGCTGGCAGCCAGCGCTTTTTCTTTGGTTTGACCCATTTACAGCCAGTTTTTCAGGAGCTGCTCCGCCGATCCCTGGCCTAAGCGCAGCCTCTGTGCCCGCTCAGCAGCGCTGGCTCTGGCCTCTGCCCACACCAGGGACGTTTTCTCAAAGCATGGATTGTGTTACCGCATTCCTGCCGTCACGTGGGCGTCGCGTACCCCGGGCACGCGGGGTTGAGGGCCTGGGAATCCTGTTTCGGGCGCCTCTAATCAGACATGATTTTCCCACAGTGCTACGGTGGGATAAGCGGCGGCTTTGCAGGTGGCTGCGGCCAGACGCGGGGGTACCACGTGCATGTCCCTGCTGGTGGAAAATGCCACAGCCTTGGCTCGAAGGGCTTTGGGAAGGGAGCTGCCCCTCTAATCCCCCCCATACAGGGGTTCACGGGGCTAGAGGGAGCGTCTCCATCGGGGAATCACTCGCCGGGGAGCTTCGCCCCAGCCTGCCACCCACCCCATCCCTGTCCCGCATCCCAGGAGCCAAGACCCCCTCCAGCACAGACTCCTCTCCCCATGGGGACCCCCCAGGGAACCCCCACCCTGCCGAAGCTGTACTGTGAGCGACCGGCTGTCCGGCTGCGGGGTGGCCCATGGCGACGGGTTGAACCCACTTGTTTGCCTGCAGCGGGCTGGACCTCACGTTTCTGCAGGGTGGGGGGGCAAGTGCAGCGGGTCCGGGGGGGCATCTGTGCTCCCGGGGGGGTGGGATAGAGGGAATCACGGCTGGGGGGGCTACTTGTGGACGCATTAAGGGCTATAACACGGCTCCGGGGGCAGCGCTGGGGGCGGGGGGGGGGAAGGGGCCGCTCCCCGGGGGCCTCTG
>VZSF01004016.1:0-20573 GCA_013398295.1 Chionis minor | reverse complement strand
GTGGGGATGGCGGGGGAGAGGGCGGGGGCGGCCCCGTCCCCTCCCTGAGCCCCTTTCCGCCCTCCGCAGGTGCGTCGCCATGGCCGCCGTCTTCCCCTACCGCGGCGGTTGCGCCCCGGTGCCCAGCCCGCTGGCGCCGCTGCCCGACTACATGTCTGAGGAGAAGCTGCAGGAGAAAGGTGGGTAGGGCCGGGCCCCGCGCCCCCATCCTCCCCAGCGGCACCGGGCCTGACCCCGCCGCCGCTCTCTCTCTCCCCGCAGCCCGCAAGTGGCAGCAGCTGCAGGCCAAGCGCTATGCGGAGAAGAGGAAATTCGGCTTCGTGGACGCGCAGAAGGAGGACATGCCCCCCGAGCATGTCCGGAAGATCATCCGCGACCACGGCGACATGACCAATCGGAAGTTCCGTCACGACAAGCGTGTCTACTTGGGGTAAGGGAGCCCCAGGGAGTCCCCCCCCCCGCTGTGTGACAAAGGGGGAGCCGAGCTGAGTCCTTCTCTGCTGCCCTGTCAAAGCTCCTCGTTGATCGTTGGAGGGAGAATCCCTTTTCCAAAGGGCTTTCCATGTCGGTTGTGCATAGAAAGAGGCATAGTAGCTCGAGAGGATGGGATAACCAGTTGCACTAGGGTAGCAGTGCACAAGAGGATGCGCAAACGAAGTCATTGCTTTGAATTTTTGACAAAAGCATTGCTCTGGATAACATATGACCTTAGAAGAAGTTAGGGGAGAGTAAGAAGTAGCTAGCATACCTTTTTTTTTCACAATTAAAAGCATCATGAGCGCTTCTTTGCTGTTTGGTTTCAGAGGGCCATCTCATGCAGATCGTGATCCGTTGCACTAACTTACCGTTGCCCCTACTTACCGTTGCCCCTAAAAACTCCAGAAACTCATTTGGAATTTTTCATATGTAACATTCTTAATGTGTGGTAATCTCTCAGAAGCCAAACCAGTAGAAAACTTTTCTGTAGTGCGACGCGTGAAGCACAAGGATAGAATAAGAAGTCCATGGATTTGTCATTAGAGACCTCTATGAATAAGTTAGATGAGCAGTTTTCTGGGGTAAAAGGCATAGACATAATTGCGGCAGATGGATGGCTGTTCTCTTGAGATCCCTTCCAACCCAGATTTTCCTTGATTTCTGCTTGTAGTGCTCTGAAGTACATGCCTCATGCTGTTCTGAAGCTCTTGGAGAACATGCCCATGCCCTGGGAACAAATCAGAGATGTTCCGGTCTTGTACCATATCACAGGCGCCATCTCTTTTGTGAATGAGATTCCCTGGGTCATAGAGCCAGTGTACATTGCTCAGTGGGGGTAAGTGCCTTCTTCCTTCGCCCTGGTGAGAACTCAGGAGCAAACACTTGTGCATCCACAAGAAAAGCAATCCTTAACGGTCTCTGGGTTTCTGCCAGGTCGATGTGGATTATGATGAGGCGGGAGAAGAGGGATAGGCGTCACTTCAAGAGGATGAGATTCCCCCCGTTTGACGATGAAGAACCCCCTCTGGATTATGCTGATAACATCCTGGACGTGGAGCCCCTGGAAGCAATTCAGCTTGAGCTGGATCCAGAGGAGGATGCCCCCGTGCTGGACTGGTTCTATGACCACCAGCCGCTGAAGGACAACAGGAAGTACGTGCCATAATTCACTGAGGGGGAAAGCAAATGTGCTACATATATCACCTATACATATCGGCCTATAACCTTTGGTTGTGTTACGCTGAGCTATATGTGATGTTGGTGGGGAGAGAAAAACCTTCCCTCAGGGATGGGAGGGAGAACCTGGTTGTTGTAGGGCTGTACCTCTTGTCTTCAGCATCCAGCGAGGGCAAACAAGGCGTCTCTGTCCAGGAGGGCTGCTGCCCAGTTGACTGCTAAAACTCTGATGTTTCCTACCATGCCATAAAGCTGACATCCTGGATGGTCTATTTGGAATTTGAATCAATGTTTGCTAAGAGTGCACAGATGTTGTGTATCAGTTTGGATATGGAGGAGGAGAGGAACTGGAACACTCAGTATTTTCTGGGCAGATGTTGTCCATAGTGGTTTTTAGCAATCCTGCAGCCTTTCTTTCCCTCTAGAGGGGCCCGTGTGTTAGCTGTCCGTAATATTTTCAGCAAATGATGGGCAGTGAAAGGTGTTTAGTTATTTTTGGTCCTTTGGTAATGGCCCACTTGTCTTCTGGCTGTATAGCGAGTGTCTGTGCTTTGGGTTTTCGCAGGTATGTAAATGGTTCAACATACCAGCGTTGGCAGTTCACTCTCCCCATGATGTCCACACTCTACCGGCTGGCCAATCAGTTGCTCACTGACCTTGTGGATGACAACTATTTCTATTTGTTTGACCTGAAAGCATTCTTCACCTCCAAGGCGCTGAACATGGCTATTCCTGGAGGTCCCAAGTTTGAGCCTCTTGTTAGAGACATCAATCTCCAGTAAGTGTTGGGTTTAGGAAGAAAAATAAGTGGGTGTCTCGGAAGAGGGCTGGGAAGATTATCAAGTGTCTTGCCTTGGGTGAGCTATTGCTTGGTGTTCACTCTCTTCAGCATTAAATCTGTGATGTGCTCGCTGCTTTGGACACTGAATGGTTGCTAGTGTGATGGGAAGGCTAAAGGAAAAGCATTGATATCGTGTCTTCAGTCAAAAATGTTTGGCTTTCTGTCCCCCTGAATGCTCATATAACTTTTTTTTTCTCCTCTCTTGAGGGATGAAGACTGGAATGAATTTAATGACATCAACAAAATTATCATCAGGCAGCCAATTAGGACAGAGTACAAAATCGCTTTTCCATACCTGTACAATAACCTGCCACACCACGTCCACCTGACCTGGTAAGTACAGCAGCCTCAAGAGCAGGGTGAGGTATGGAGAGCTGTCAGGATGCTCTAACACGTAGTGTCTCTTGTAGGTATCATACTCCAAACGTCGTTTTCATTAAAACAGAAGATCCTGATCTCCCAGCTTTTTACTTCGATCCGCTGATCAACCCGATTTCACACAGACATTCTGTCAAGGTGAGTCACTCTCCAAGACAGCCTGTGATAAACCCTGTCTGTGGAGGTGATGGGACTTCAGTGTCTTGTTTGTAACCTTGCTTCTGATAGTGGCGTGTAGATACTTCAGGAGAAGACAATAGACCTTTCACAAAAAAGCCCACAGTTGTCATTTGTAGTCTTTTTCTACTTCCAGAGTTGCACAAAGCTGGCTCCTTTGGTCTCCATAGGGCCTGATGCATAATTCACTGTTATTTTAGAGTCTTCTGACAGGTTTTTTTGGGCAAGGTTGCCAACCTTTTTGGTTGCCCTTGGCATATTCATGGAGCTGACCCTTGAGTTACATCTGTAACTCAGGGTCAAGTAGACAAAGTTAGTTCTCAGGCCCGCTGGGGACTTGTAGAATGTGCTTTTTGCATCTGTGATACTCAGCACTGTCACGCTTCTACCATGAGAGCAGAAAAATGTTTTTCACTTGGTTAACTCTGAAAACTGAGCTGAAGCAACCAAGAAACGGATGTTGTGTGGTGTTTCTGCATCATTTCAGAGTCAGGAACCGTTGCCTGATGATGATGAAGAGTTTGAGTTGCCAGAGTTTGTGGAACCTTTCCTGAAGGATACCCCGCTCTACACAGATAACACAGCCAATGGCATTGCCCTGCTGTGGGCCCCACGGCCCTTCAACTTGAGGTCTGGGAGGACTCGGAGAGCTCTTGATATCCCGCTGGTCAAGAACTGGTGAGTTCTTTCCAGGAGGGAAGAGGTGTTCTAGTGATTGTGACATTATTATCTTGTTACGATGAAAATAAAATAAAGACATCTTGTGGTGACTGGTTTGTAGAGGTTTTAGGAGAGTTTCTAGAGACTTGCTGTTCTCTAAGGAATGTGAATTACTTGAAAAACTGAAATACGGTTTATCCCTAGGTATCGGGAGCACTGCCCAGCAGGCCAGCCCGTGAAAGTGCGAGTCTCCTATCAGAAGCTACTGAAGTACTATGTTCTGAACGCGCTCAAGCACAGACCCCCAAAGGCCCAGAAGAAGAGGTAAGTGGAGGGGTCTGTTTGGTGGGGAACTGCTGATCTGTGGGGGGGATTCAGCTGATTACGTTCTCTGCTCTCTCCAGGTACCTGTTCCGCTCCTTCAAGGCTACGAAGTTTTTCCAGTCGACGAAGCTGGACTGGGTGGAAGTAGGCCTGCAGGTGTGTCGCCAGGGCTACAATATGCTGAACTTGCTGATCCACAGAAAGAACCTGAACTACCTTCACTTGGATTACAACTTCAACCTGAAGCCTGTGAAGACCCTCACCACTAAGGTATTAGTCCATGTGCTGTTTTACTCAAGAATAAAGTTGAGCTGAAGTACCTAGTCCGGTGAGACAGGCCACAGTGCCTCAACTGTTCAGCTGTTGTACAGGCTGACCAAATTGGAGCTGTTTCACTGTTATATAACGTTGTTACATAAATCCTGGATTTTTGTCTCTTCCAGGAAAGGAAAAAATCTCGTTTCGGTAATGCTTTCCATCTGTGCCGAGAGGTTCTGCGGCTGACTAAGTTGGTGGTGGACAGCCATGTCCAATACAGACTTGGAAATGTGGATGCGTTTCAGGTAGGCTAATTTATTTATTTATTTATCTCTCTATCTATTTATTTATTTATTTTGAGAGGAGGAGTGGAATATCTGGGCGGGCTTATATAGGACGTGCGAAATGACTGAATGCTGCGGTGTTAATGGAGGAGAGGGGGAACAATGAAAGCATGCAGCACTGTGTGAAATTCTGCCTTTATACCCTAGTTTATAAGAATTGATCATTGTATGAGTCAGTGTTAGGAGCTTTGTGTGGCCTAATACACTCTGCTCCTGACTGTAAAATAAACCTGGGTTCTTGAGGCAACGTATGTAGTGTTTATTGTTGCCTCTCACTGTGCTCCCTGTGTTTCAGTTGGCAGATGGCTTGCAGTACATCTTCGCCCATGTGGGTCAGCTGACAGGAATGTACCGTTACAAGTACAAACTGATGAGGCAGATTCGTATGTGCAAGGACCTGAAACATCTAATCTACTACAGGTTTAACACAGTAAGTTCCACCTTTGCACGTGGTGGTGACCTGACGTAAACCGAGCAACAAAGGAGGGATTCTGGAGTGTCAATAAGTGACCTGCTCTTACTGCGACTGCGTCTCTTTTCTTCCAGGGGCCTGTGGGCAAAGGTCCTGGCTGTGGTTTTTGGGCTCCTGGCTGGAGAGTATGGCTGTTCTTCATGAGGGGCATCACGCCGCTGCTGGAACGCTGGCTGGGGAATCTGCTGGCCAGGCAGTTTGAAGGTCAGGACACTGTGTAAAGCTTGGACATGGGAGGGAGTGTATGGTAAAGATTAATACTGTTTACTTGCCAGCTTGAACTCCAGTTTTCTGTTCCAAGTGGTGGTCTGTATCCATGCTCAATGCTAATCCCAAGAACTGTTGACTGGTTTAGAGCTCTTATGAGACCAGTGCCCCCAGAGTAGATTCCAAATAGAAGTGGAATTCCCTGCTCTGTAGCACTTATGGGGTCCACAGCCTCCTAGTCATCTACTCCAAACTCATCAGTGATGCTGTGGCAGTGTAATTTATTCAGACCTCCTCCACCTTTGTGCACTCCCATATTAGCAAGAGGGAGGAGCACTGCCCAGTAATGCCAGAATTGCTGAAGTACTTTTCCTTTCCCAGGCCGTCACTCAAAGGGTGTCGCAAAGACTGTCACGAAGCAGCGTGTGGAGTCTCACTTTGACCTGGAGCTGAGGGCAGCCGTTATGCATGACATTCTGGACATGATGCCCGAAGGAATCAAACAGAACAAAGCCAGAACCATCCTGCAGCATCTGAGTGAGGCCTGGCGGTGCTGGAAGGCCAATATCCCTTGGAAGGTAACTCTCTCACTTGGCCTTTTGGTTTGGTTTTAACATCTCCTAGGCAGAACTGCTGCTCTTGCTCCTGCTTCCCTCACATTACTGTCCCTCCCCAGGTGCCGGGGCTGCCAACTCCTATTGAGAACATGATCCTGAGGTACGTGAAGGCAAAAGCTGACTGGTGGACAAATACAGCTCACTACAACAGGGAGCGGATCCGTCGGGGTGCCACTGTGGACAAAACTGTATGTAAGAAGAATTTGGGCCGACTGACCAGACTCTACTTAAAAGCTGAGCAGGAACGGCAGCATAATTACTTGAAGGTACTTCTGTCCTGCCTGAGGTTGCCCAAATTTGTGCTGTTTTCATAGAGGAACTTTCACTGACTAATGCTGGTGTTGTGGTTCTGCAGGATGGGCCTTATATCACTGCGGAAGAGGCCGTTGCTGTGTACACCACCACAGTGCACTGGCTGGAAAGCAGGAGGTTCTCACCCATTCCCTTCCCCCCGCTGTCCTACAAGCATGACACCAAGTTGCTCATATTGGCCCTGGAGAGACTGAAGGAAGCTTACAGGTAAGTAGTGGGAAGGGACTGTGTTGTGCCAGGGGGCAGACATCGACACTGGGAAAGGCTTTTGGAGCTGGTTTGTTATCTATGATTCCTGGTATTGTACGTGCCGTAAAACTTTGCTTGACGGACTGGTAAAGGCTATAGGTTATGATACTGCCAAGGCCACCTGGGGGTTCTTCATGGACTCTGCTGCTTGGGGCAAAAACAATACTGGACTTGTTAGGGTCATTGGGCATCTTGGGGGTGTAGACTGCGAAGAGTTAACGGATCTTGTTTTGATCCGCTTGGTTGAACAGTATCTTTCATCAGTTTAATATAGTGGCTATTGATTTGTTCATGCTGGGGCGCGTGAGCTGTTGTTTCTTGCTTTCAGTGTGAAATCTCGCCTGAACCAGTCGCAGAGAGAGGAGTTGGGTTTGATTGAACAGGCTTATGATAATCCTCACGAAGCTCTGTCCAGAATCAAACGACATCTTTTAACTCAGAGAGCCTTCAAGGAGGTAAGTGTGCTGGTGAAAGCCAGGCAATACTAAAAGTTGCACTGCATTCAGGAGCTAAATGATGCTAAGACTTCGTGTTCTCTGTCAACTCTAAGCCTCAGTTTTGCCTCTTCTTTTTTTTAGGTGGGTATTGAGTTCATGGATCTCTACAGCCACTTAGTTCCTGTTTATGATGTTGAGCCCTTGGAGAAAATCACAGATGCTTATCTGGATCAGTACTTGTGGTATGAGGCTGATAAGCGACGACTTTTCCCTCCATGGATCAAACCTGCTGACACTGAACCGCCTCCACTGTTGGTGTACAAGTGGTGCCAAGGTTAGTGGGATCTTGTACTACATGCCAAAATGAGTTTTCTTGCTGGAAGCTTGCTTCCTTCAAGTGCCCTTGGGAGCTGAGTTTTCAGGGAAGTGATTATGCCCCTGTACTCAGCACTGGTGAGGCCGCAGCTTGAGTGCTGTGTTCAGTTTTGGGCACCACAGTACAGGAGAGACATTGAGGTGCTGGAGCGTGTCCAGAGAAGGGCAACGGAGCTGGTGAGGGGTCTGGAGAACAAGTCTTGTGAGGAGCGGCTGAGAGAGTTGGGATTGTTTAGCCTGGAGAAGAGAAGGTTGAGGGGAGACCTTATCGCTCTCTACAACTACCTGAAAGGAGATTATAGTGAGGTGGGGGTCAATCTCTTCTCCCAAGTAACAAGCGATAGAACAAGAGGAAATGGCCTCAAGTTGTGCCAGGGGAGGTTTAGGTTGGATATTAGGAAAAACTTCTTTATGGAAAGGGTTATCAAGCATTGGAACAGGCTGCCCAGGGAGATGGTGGAATCACTGTCCCTGGAGGTATTTAAAAGACAGGTAGACGTGGTGCTGAGGGTCATGGGTTAGGGGTGGTTTTGGCATAGGTTTATGGTTGGACTCAATGATCTTGAAGGTCTCTTCCAACCCAAGTGATTCTATGATTCTATATTTGCAATTTGCAGTCAGTAGTTGTTTCAATGAAAGGCTGTATTTTGTAGGTTATATAGATATGTATATGCTGGAGGAGGAGAACTTCTGTAGCATTTGTGGTTGGTTACATATCTCTTTGCCAATTTCTGGATCAACTGGAAGGACCAGGGGCTGAAAAATCAGACATTACAGGAGATACGCTGATTTCCTGTGCTCAGAAGGGTGCTTCTGCACTCTGAGAAATGCATTGTGCCAGGTAACGTGACAAGCTTCTCTGTCTCCTCAGGCATTAATAATCTGCAGGATGTTTGGGAAACAAGTGAAGGTGAATGCAACGTGATGCTGGAATCTCGATTTGAGAAGATGTATGAGAAGATTGACTTGACGCTGCTCAACAGGCTGTTGCGTCTTATTGTTGATCACAACATCGCTGACTACATGACAGCCAAGAACAACGTGGTGATCAACTACAAGGTGATGATTGCTGTCAGGAAAGGGAGGGTGTGGACTCTAAGATGGAGAGGTTTTGAGCCACAAGACTTGTCAGATAAAGAAGTGATGGAGTAAGAAAACCCTCGTGGGTCCTGCTAAAGAGCAACTGCTCAAGTAAAACGCCTCTGGTGTACTGTGACGGCCAGGTTCTCACAATTTCCCTTCATTTCCTCAGGACATGAATCACACAAACTCCTATGGCATTATTCGTGGGCTGCAGTTTGCTTCCTTCATTGTCCAGTATTACGGGCTTGTGATGGACCTGCTAGTGCTGGGTCTGCACCGTGCCAGTGAAATGGCTGGGCCCCCCCAGATGCCAAACGACTTCCTCAGCTTCCAAGACATTGCCACTGAGGTGGCCCATCCCATTCGCCTCTTCTGCAGATACATCGACCGTATTCACATCTTCTTCAGGTGAGAGCTCTGGGGCCCTGCTTTCCTCAGCTGAACTTTTGTTCTGGCATCTTGTGGCAGATGCTATGAAAGTGGGAATTGGCGTGCTCCTACTCCAGGCTTTGCTAAGAAAAGTCAGGAATATTTGAATTGACAGGCTTCCCAGCACAACTGGGTGTCCACATGCCTCCTCTTGCTTTCTAAGTTTGCTTTTTTGCAGCTTGACTGGACCAATAGAAAAGCAACAATGTCAAAAATGAAATTGGTACAGATTTTGCACTAGTAAAATAAGCCTTTTATGGCTTCCCAGCAAGCGGACGTAAAAGTTTATGTCCGTTCATGGAAGGGTAACCCAAACAGTCATGGGTTGCTCTGTGCTAATGAAACTGAAGCCCTGTTCAGTGGGAGGTTACAGAATTTGGATAGTTACCTTCAAGCACTCTATGGTGAACAGCTATCCATAAGCAAGTCCTCATCTGTTTGGGCAGACTGGTGTTGTGGAAAGTTGGTCATGGAACTCCAGATCCTGTTCTGTGCATTTCCAGGTTTACAGCAGATGAGGCAAGAGACTTGATTCAGCGGTACCTGACAGAGCATCCAGATCCCAACAACGAGAACATCGTAGGCTACAACAACAAGAAGTGCTGGCCCCGGGATGCTCGGATGCGCCTCATGAAGCACGATGTGAACCTGTAAGTGCTGCAACCTGGGAAAAACAATTAGTGGGAGAGTGGGAAAATTAGTTGTAATAAATAACTGTTGGGAGATTAATAGGCAGGTGCTCAGTAAGATGTGAGGGGTCTGTGCTGTAATTCTTGACAGTGAGTGATGGGTACGAGAGACTATAGATAGTGCTAGGAAAGCACTGGGAAATTGCCCATTTTCTGTTTTGCGTCAGTAACGGACAAGCTGGCCCTGTGCACATCTTGTTTTTCAGCGGTCGTGCTGTGTTCTGGGATATCAAGAACCGCTTGCCTCGATCAGTCACCACAGTGCAGTGGGAGAACAGCTTCGTATCCGTTTACAGCAAGGATAACCCCAATTTGCTGTTTAACATGTGTGGGTTTGAGTGCCGCATCTTGCCCAAGTGCCGCACCAGCTATGAGGAGTTCACCCACAAGGATGGTGTCTGGAACTTGCAGAACGAGGTAGGGCGAGGGTTTGACGGGGTGGGAGAGCAATTCCTGCTTGGCCCGTGCCTGGCATCAAAGCAGGGTTTATACCTGCTGGCAGGGGGTGCCTGACGGCATGAGTTTGCCAGCTGTGTAACTGGCACCACTAGCAGGTGGAGTTAAAATGAGCTGGGTATGAACTTTCCTTCCCGAGAGGGATGGGAAGTCCCTGGCTGGGGATGAGCCGGGACCTGAAACTGTAGAGGGTGCTGTTCAGCCTCATCTCTCACCGTGTTTCATAAATGCCGAGTGGCAAGAGCTCACAGTACTGTCTGTGTTGGAGAGAGGGTTCCCGGGAGAGAACTGACGTCCCTGTGGTTTTTGTAGGTCACCAAGGAGCGCACGGCTCAGTGCTTCCTGCGTGTGGATGATGAGTCTATGCAGAGGTTTCACAACAGAGTGAGGCAGATCCTCATGGCATCTGGCTCCACAACCTTCACTAAGGTAAGGTGGGAGGAAGATGTGTGACAGGGCTTTCTGCAGATGCTTGGAGAATGGGCTGAGAGCTCATCCTTTGCTTTCTTTTCTAGATTGTCAATAAATGGAATACAGCTCTGATTGGCTTGATGACGTATTTCCGGGAAGCTGTTGTAAATACTCAGGAGTTGCTTGATTTGCTGGTGAAGTGTGAAAACAAAATCCAGACTCGAATCAAAATTGGCCTGAATTCCAAAATGCCCAGCCGTTTTCCGCCAGTGGTGTTTTACACCCCTAAAGAGCTTGGAGGGCTGGGCATGCTTTCCATGGGCCACGTTCTCATCCCGCAGTCTGACCTGAGGTGAGTTGGGCTGCTCCCTCCTAACTGCCCACATGAGTTGGGTGTTTAGTTAGATACTCTTTCCCATAAAAATATGTGATATGCCACAATAATGTTAAACCGTGCCTTGTTACAGAGATGTATTGCCTTCACAGTGGGTCATGGGAGTGTGAACTGTGAATTCTTATGGCTTCTACGTCATTCTTGTGGCTCTCTGCTGCAGGTGGTCCAAGCAGACAGATGTCGGCATCACTCACTTCCGCTCAGGAATGAGTCATGAGGAGGACCAGCTGATCCCAAATTTGTATCGTTACATCCAGCCATGGGAGAGCGAATTCATTGACTCTCAGAGAGTATGGGCAGAGTATGCCCTCAAGCGACAAGAGGCAATAGCCCAGAACAGGTGTGTTTCCGTGTGCAATCAGGTCTCTCGTGTAGGGGGACAGGCGGTGGGGGGAAGTATTGCACTGTCTCAGGGTTCTGGAGACCTTTCTGGGCCAGTGATACATGCTGCAGCCCACCTACAAAGCTACCGTCTTGTCTCTGGAGGAGGTGTGGACTCTGCGAGCAGATAATACGCCCATGGCACAGTTTGAGGGAAATGGTATGCCAGGTGGTGCCAGGAAAAGCTGACATCAGACCCATTTGCAGTTAGTTCTGTGTGCTTACAAGGACAGGCTTTTCCTTTTGGCTGTTTGATGCCAGTGTGTTCATAGTGATGGCTATAGACACTTTGCTGAGCCTCTGAGTGCTTGGCATTTTAGAACATCTCCTGCCAGGGCCCCGAGGTCTGTATTATTTCTGTGATCTCATTACCTGAAATACTCATTAATGCATTGCTCTAAAACTGAGAGGTAACAAAGTGTGGGGATTTTTTTCCTTCAGGCGTCTGACTCTGGAGGATCTGGAGGACTCATGGGACAGGGGAATTCCTCGTATTAACACCCTTTTCCAGAAGGACCGACATACCCTAGCTTACGATAAAGGATGGAGAGTCAGGACTGACTTCAAACAGTATCAGGTATTGACTGGGAATTTCTCCGGCTGAGCATGAGGTTCAGACAATGTCCTTTCACCTTGCATTACTGTAGGTGCACTTCCTTGTCTGTCTGCTGCAGGAAGAACTTAGAGCCACGTGTTGGGATTAGTAAAGGCTGTTGGGAGCCAGATGCTCCAAAATCTGTAGCTAGCCACTTGTGAAGCGTTTCAGTAGATTGTAGTGTCTTTGGGAACACTACGCTTAGTGCGACTGAGTATTAAGAAATCAGTTCTGGAGAGGGGAAAAAAGGTCCCAAAGCAAAACATTCCAAAATGTTTACGTTTTGATAATAGTGGACAATTTAAAGCCTCTGATGGTGGCTCTGTAGAAGGCCAGTCCCTGAAAGATAAAAACATCATCTTAGGTTCGACCCAGTCTGAATGGCATAGTATTACTGACTGAACCCACGTTGTAGATGAGCTGTGTCTTCCCGGACTGAGGGTATGAGGCTTTTTACTTGTTAGCTGACATCATCGTCATCATCTTGGTTCCTACAATTAGTGCAGCCAGGTTAAATGATCTGAATACAAAGCTGCTCACTAGTGTGCTGTTGTCTCCAGGTCCTGAAACAGAACCCATTCTGGTGGACACATCAGCGCCATGATGGGAAACTCTGGAACCTGAACAACTACCGCACGGATATGATCCAGGCACTCGGTGGAGTGGAAGGGATCCTGGAGCACACTCTCTTCAAGGGCACTTACTTCCCCACATGGGAGGGTCTCTTCTGGTAAGAGAAACTTTGACTGGCCTTGTCTTGCAAACTGGAGCTTAGTGGTGCACCAGGAGGAGGCCTTGGCTCAAGCTGTACTGATTCTGTTGAGCCTTTTCAATTGTTCAGTCATTGACCACACTGTACAGCTCAGTTGTGAGGGCACCTGGGACTGGGCTGTAACTGAACTTCAGCATGAAAATCCATGGAAATTTCTTTGTGTGGAACAATCTTCCCAGCTCCTGGTGTGTGTGTTCCCTGCCTCCATTTTGTGTGGCACATGGCAGTCAGCGGAGATGAGGGACATCTTATAGAACTGATTGTCTGCCCTTTCTAGGGAGAAGGCCAGTGGCTTTGAGGAGTCCATGAAGTGGAAGAAGCTGACGAATGCCCAGAGGTCGGGTTTAAACCAAATTCCAAACAGAAGGTTCACCCTGTGGTGGTCTCCTACCATTAACAGAGCCAACGTAAGTACCTGGAGTTTGTACCTGCAGAAAATGCTGCTAATTGAGAGCAGTTAATTGATTTTTTCAGAACATCTCTTACAGAGGAGCTAAAGCTCCTCAACAGTAGCTGTTCTATTTTCTAAACTGCATCAGTTGTGCTGTTGCGTATTCTCACAGCTCCCTTTCTCTTGCAGGTATATGTTGGGTTTCAGGTGCAGCTGGATTTGACAGGCATCTTCATGCACGGCAAGATCCCCACGCTGAAGATTTCTCTCATTCAGATTTTCCGAGCTCACTTGTGGCAAAAGATCCATGAGAGCATTGTAATGGATTTGTGTCAGGTGCGCAGTGTGTTGACTCGGTGTGTTTCTGTGCAATTTGTGCTCCTTGTGTACCAACAGCCTCCTGCTAGCAACGGAGATTGTCCCAGGGGTCGTTGCAGGGCTTAGCCCTTCTTCAGCAATTTGGCAGAGAAGGGGGGAAAATGGGATTTTTCTGGGTGCCTCTTTGAGCTCTGTGCTGAGGATAGATCCTTCAGCTAGGTTGCTTGAACACAACTGATCTTTGATGGCCTTTTCCCCAGGTGTTTGATCAAGAGCTGGATGCTCTGGAGATTGAGACAGTGCAGAAAGAGACGATCCATCCCAGGAAGTCATACAAGATGAATTCCTCGTGTGCAGATATCCTTCTCTTTGCTTCCTATAAGTGGAATGTGTCACGTCCGTCATTGCTTGCAGATTCCAAGTAAGTGTTTTCCTTTTCCCTCTCCTTGGTCTTGCTGCAGAGCAGAGCTGCTGAGCCAGTCATCCTGAGCCAAAGCACGTATCTCTTGGGCACCTGGGGTTGGTTTTCTTTGAGGACACAGGAGGACACAACCATGCCTGGCAAAGTGCAGGGCTCATTTGGGTAGATGGTTTGCAGCACCTCCTAGCACTGCCCTCTGCCAAACACGAAGGCTGTCTTTGCTGCTGTTGTCTCCTCCAGTTGACCTTTCCCTTGCGCCAGAGCTCAGGAACTCTGAAGGGTTCTTCAGGAAACCGTCCCAAAGCTGTGCTGTCCTAGGGCCAGAATCTGGAGTGAACTGGGCACTGTCTGCACCCGTGCTGTGTTCAGTTCGCCCGAATCTTCACCAGACAGTCCCTGGGGGAGATAACCCTCATGACGACACAGCAGAGGAGTAACTGCTGCTGTGTTTAAACCTGCAGCTGAGCCCCGCTGGCTGAGGGTTTCCCTTAACAGCTCCTGCGTTCAGCTGCTGTATGAAGAGTAGTAGAGCCCCTTTTCAGGATGGCAGGCAGATAGTAGCTGGCTTCACTGTTCGTGCTTGGTGGCAGTTGCTCTCTGTCAAAGATATGCAGCAACTGCCAGAGAGTTTTGTGCAGGATGAAATTGTTCTGGCTTACTTTCTCCTCAGAGATGTGATGGACAGCACCACCACTCAGAAGTACTGGATAGATATCCAGCTGCGCTGGGGAGATTACGATTCCCATGATATCGAGCGCTACGCAAGAGCCAAGTTCCTGGACTACACCACAGACAACATGAGTATCTATCCGTCTCCCACGGGTGTGCTCATTGCCATTGACCTGGCCTATAACTTGCACAGGTGAGATCTGCACCTTCTCTATTGTAACTGTGATGGGGGGCTCGGGGCTGTGTCTTACTGCGTCTCCGAACTGGGTTGTATCCTAGGCAGGAGGATGAGGGGAGAAGGCAGACGCCTGTTTAAAGACCCCTTACAAATGGGACAACTGTTCCTCACTGGAAAACTAGGGGGAAACTCCCAGCAAGCAGGTCTCTGCTCCAGGGTGCCTGTTAGAGGAGATGCAGCTTTTCTAGGGGTGCAGCACATGCGTGCTGTGGCTTCCCACTGAGAGGGGGTGTAGGGAAAAGCCATGGGTGAACAACTTCCAAGGAGACCACAAGAGAAACCATACCGTAGTATTCGGCAGGCAGAAGGGTGCCTGGCTGCTGCATGGAGAGACTTGTGCGTAGCTGTTGTCTCTTCACCTCGGAGCTGATGGCAACAACTGGGTCTTAATGTTTGTTTTCCTCTTCAGCGCTTATGGGAACTGGTTCCCTGGGAGCAAACCTCTGATCCAGCAGGCCATGGCCAAAATTATGAAAGCAAATCCTGCGCTGTATGTGTTGAGGGAACGAATCCGCAAGGGGTTGCAGCTGTACTCCTCTGAGCCCACAGAACCGTACCTTTCCTCCCAGAACTATGGAGAGCTCTTCTCCAACCAAATCATCTGGTTTGTGGATGACACCAACGTGTACAGAGTGACCATTCACAAGGTGAGGCAGAGGTGTATCTCGGAGGGTGGGGAGAGGACAGGGACTGTACGTGTCCTGTGCTCAGGGGGGTTGTGGAGGCGTGTGTGATGGAAAACTAGGGATCGACACGGAACCAAATTTTTGCAGCGTGCACAGAGCAGCTCTTAGTGGAGCTGGTACAGTTCCTGCTCAGAGCACGCAGTGAGTCAGCTGTTGTGTAAGTCTGTGAATAAGCTACATTCATCTCACTGTACTTTTCACTTGTTTTCTCAGACTTTTGAAGGGAATTTGACCACAAAACCCATCAACGGAGCCATTTTCATCTTCAATCCCAGGACTGGACAGCTCTTCCTGAAGATCATTCATACGTCTGTGTGGGCAGGACAGAAGCGTCTAGGACAGGTAGGACCTTGGCCTCCGTGCTTTGGGCTGTGAGCTGGAGGTGGACTCGACTGCTTGGGACACTTACTTGAGCAGGAGACATCACGAGGGTCTTCAGCTTCCTGCCTCTCAACAAGTTTAAGGCTCCAATGTCCAGTGTGTCACCTGTGCTGAGGCGAACATTAGCATGCGGTATAAAAGCAGAAAAGCGCAGGCATTGGCGTTGCAAGGTTTTTGAGGCTCTGAGGTGTAAACAAGTAGGGCTTGAGAAACAGTGCTGCGCTTGCTGCTGGAGCAAATCACGCTGCACTTGGCCATACATCCAGTGCAGTGAGAAGACCCTCAGGTGGCAAAGCCAGGGAGGCGGTGGAGCCAGCTATTTTTTCTGAGCCAGTCAGGAGTAACTGAACTCCAGGAATGGGAGCTGCCCTCTGTGATCAGTACGAAGGAAATGCCGGGCCTTGTCACTGATCTGGAACAAGCCATAAATTCCAGTCGTATTTTTAGAATTTGGTTTGAGTCTCTCTAATTCCCAAAGGCATGGAGATGCTGCTGTTAGCAGAGAGATATTTCTCTAACCCTGCTCTCTTTCTGTAGCTGGCCAAGTGGAAGACTGCTGAAGAAGTGGCTGCCTTGATTCGATCACTTCCTGTGGAGGAGCAGCCTAAGCAGATCATCGTGACGCGGAAGGGCATGCTGGACCCACTTGAGGTAACGATGCAGATACTGCTCTGTGGGGACACTGTAAAATCTTTGGGAGATTGCAGAACAGTCCCGTGTTCCTGCGAAGGACTTGATCTAGATCAATGTTCAGCAGTAGTTGTGAGCTAATTCCTCTCTCAATAAACTCCAGGTGCACTTGCTGGATTTCCCCAATATCGTGATCAAAGGCTCAGAGTTGCAGCTGCCCTTCCAGGCCTGTCTGAAAGTGGAGAAGTTCGGTGATCTCATCCTGAAGGCTACCGAACCCCAGATGGTTCTCTTCAATCTCTATGATGACTGGCTGAAAACCATCTCTTCCTACACGGTGAGAGCAGCATGCCCAGTCTGCATTTTGCTTTGCTGTTGATAAATGAAGCAGGAACCAAGGCTTCAGAAATCCCTTCCAGTTTGTTTTTTGGGAGCACTTGGCTCTGGATCTGCCTGGATTTTCCTTCAGATGGATTCCATTGGCACTTCCCATGCAATGTCAGTGTGCCCAAGCAGAGGAGTGCTGTGCTACAGCCTTGTATATTTGGTTTCCTTCTTTCTGACTAACTGCATCTCTTTTCCCCAAGGCATTCTCTCGTCTCATTCTGATTCTCCGGGCACTACATGTGAATAACGATCGCGCCAAAGTTATTCTGAAACCAGATAAGACAACCATAACAGAGCCTCACCACATCTGGCCGACCCTGACAGATGAAGAGTGGATCAAGGTGGAGGTGCAGCTGAAGGATCTCATCCTCGCTGACTATGGCAAGAAGAACAAGTAAGCCACTGTTCAGCCGCAGTAATCCTGTCAGCTTTTCCTTCCTGCTCTAAAGACTGTATGGCCAGGGTGCTCCTTGTGGAGAGTAAAAGACTTTCAAGGGCGCTCAGCAATGAACTGTCAGCTTTGTAGGGCAACTGCTTATTAATTGCTTTCAAGTAAGGCAGTTAAGAATGTCTGCACCAAACGTCTTCTGATCTGCTCCTCATGTGATTTGGTCCGTCCTCTTCTCTAAAAAGTTGTGGTTTCATTTTTCATAGCACTCCTGAGTGGATGTTCTGAGCCTGTGCCTTGGTGAGAAGGGTGCAGAATGTATTTTCAAACGCTTGACTGGGGTGGATTTTCTCTTTCAGTGTGAATGTTGCATCCCTGACACAGTCAGAGATCCGAGACATTATCCTGGGCATGGAGATCTCTGCCCCCTCTCAGCAGAGACAGCAGATTGCAGAAATTGAGAAGCAAACCAAGGAGCAGTCACAACTGACAGCCACGCAGACCCGCACTGTTAACAAACACGGGGACGAAATCATCACCTCCACAACCAGCAACTACGAAACCCAGACTTTCTCCTCCAAGACTGAGTGGCGAGTCAGGTAGGAGAACGGGCAGGGCTGTCGTGCAAGGAAAAGGTCAGGGCGCTCGGGAAGGGATCTGTGCACTCTCTTAATAATTGTCTCCTCTTCACAGAGCAATTTCTGCTGCCAACCTCCACCTGCGAACGAACCACATCTATGTTTCATCGGACGATATAAAGGAAACGGGCTATACGTACATTCTTCCCAAGAACGTGTTGAAGAAATTCATCTGCATCTCAGATCTGCGGGCCCAGGTGAGTGTGCGACGAGTCTGTTAGCGCTGTAGCCCGCGCTGCGGGGGTACGCGCCAGTCCTGGGCAGTTAGGACCTAGTGGCAAAGGGCCGGGAACTCGCTGCTGCCCGTGCGAAGCCCTCTGTGCTCAAGACAAACACTGGCAATGCAGCTCAGCACACGAGTTCTAGCCAGGTCCTGATGGCTCCTTGTGGTCCAGACTTGGTGGGAGACTCAGCGCTGACCAAAACCACAATGTTCTCTAGTGAGAACCTGCTGGCCGAGAGCTACTCGCCTTATGAACTCGGGGCAGGGCCCACCCGCTCTCTCACTGTTACAGGGAGGTCTCTTCCGGGCTTCTGAGGCTGGTGTCTGTGTTCCCAGATTGCAGGTTACCTGTACGGAGTGAGCCCTCCCGATAACCCCCAAGTGAAGGAGATCCGGTGCATTGTGATGGTGCCCCAGTGGGGAACACACCAGACTGTGCATCTCCCAGGGCAGCTGCCGCAGCACGAATATCTCAAGGTAAGTTGAGCTTCTGAGCCCAATGTGGGTGGAAGATCATTGTCTCCAGTGACGGGGACCTGAGGTGGTGGGGCAGCTTCCCTTGGTCTGTTATAAATGTGGGACTTAAGGGCTGGGCCTGAAGCCAGCCTGATCTGGGATCAAGTGAAAAGGTCCCTGCGTGCTTTTTGCCGTGCTTGAAGCAGTCTTGTTTTAAGTGTCTTTCACTTCTCTCTAAAACACTCTCTTTTTGTCAGGAAATGGAACCTCTGGGGTGGATTCACACCCAACCAAACGAGTCCCCTCAGCTTTCGCCGCAGGATGTCACCACCCATGCCAAGGTCATGGCTGACAACCCCTCCTGGGATGGGGAGAAGACTATCATCATCACCTGCAGGTGAGAGGCTGGGAGGCTCCTGCGCACCCCCTCTGCTGAGGGGGCCTGAGCTCTCAAACAAAACCAAAAAATTTGGCGGAAGGGGAGTGTTTGCTCATCTCTGGTCTCCCTCCTCTGCCCCAGATCAGTCTGACTTGCCCCGTCTCTCCTTTCTCTCAGTTTCACGCCAGGTTCCTGCACGCTGACAGCCTACAAACTGACCCCCAGTGGCTACGAGTGGGGCAGGCAGAATACAGACAAAGGGAACAACCCCAAAGGTTACCTGCCATCCCATTACGAGAGGGTGCAGATGCTGCTGTCGGATCGCTTCCTCGGCTTCTTCATGGTCCCAGCACAAGGATCCTGGAACTACAACTTCATGGGTGAGCTGCCCTGGGAAAGGGAGGGGAGGGGACGCAAGGCGAATAGCTTGGGGAGGGGAAGGAAATGGCTCCTCAGGAAGGTGTTCCTCACCTGTTCTGAAGCTTGACCTTCCTTGGAGCGGCTGGCGGGGATACCAGCATTGTGGTCTGACCTTTCCCTTGGTAGCAGCACTGGCACATCAGTTCTCAGTGATTTTTCGGTGGCAAGAGAGCAAACTGATAAAGGGGAGAAACAGACATCTTGTCTTTGTGGATTGCAGTGTCTGGTCTGTTGCCACTGAATAATTAATCTCTGTCAGTCAGAAGGGATGATAATGGAAAATGCAAGAGAAAAGCCGTGCCCAGTAGGGATGAACCACAGACGGGTCCAGGAAAGGAGGAGAGTGGCAGACAAAACACTTGACTAGCAGAAGACAACTGGGGGGCATTGCTCTGTAAACCTCTAGCAGGAGGAGCCCAAAGGGTGATGATTTTACCAAATGGTTAGAGCTGGAAGGGACCGTAGAGCCCTAGGGACCAGTGCCACCCCCTGCTCCAGGCAGGGACACCTCCCACCACACCAGGCTGCTCCAAGCCCCGACCAACCTGGCCTTGAACCTCCAGGGATGGGGCAGCCACAGCTGCTCTGGGCAACCCTGGCCAGGGGCTCACCACCCTCACAGCAAAGAATTTCTTCCTAATATTATACTAATCTCCCATCTTCCAGTTTAAAACCGTTCCCCCTCATCCTGTGGCTCCATTCCAGGATCCAGAGTCCCTCCACATCTCTCCTGGAGCCCCTTTAGGGACTGGAAGGGACTCTAAGGTCTCCCTGGAGCCTTCTCTTCTCCAGGCTGAACAACCCCAACTCTCCCAGCCTGTCCTCACAGCAGAGGGGCTCCAGCCCCTCAGATAATCCCTGTGGCTTCCTCTGGCCCCACTCCAGCAGCTCCACGTCCTTCCTGTGCTTGGACCCCCAGAGCTGCAGCTGCAGGGGGGTCTCCCGGGAGCAGAGCAGAGGGGCAGAATCCCCTCCCTGGCCCTGCTGCCCCCGCTGTGGGGATGCAGCCCAGGATGTGGGGGGTTCTGTTGCTGGCTCACGTTGTGCTGTGGCTTTAGAACTCTATTCTGCTGTGGTCTGCTGAAACCTGCCCTGATGAGAGTAGAGGGCTTCATTGGGCTCCTGATCAGTGGTGGCTTCGTTGGGCTTTGGGGTGGCTGACGGACTCTCTCTCTCTCCCAGGTGTTCGCCACGACCCCAACATGAAGTACGAGCTGCAGCTGGCCAACCCCAAGGAGTTCTACCACGAGGTCCATCGCCCTTCCCACTTCCTCAACTTCGCCCTGCTGCAGGAGGGAGAGGTCTACTCGGCCGACCGCGAGGACCTCTACGCCTAGTCCTGCCCTGGCCCCGCTCTTAGTACTGTTGATATTCAACAGCCTCTGCCTGTGTGTCCCCCGCTGCCCCTCGCCCCAGCTCACACACACCCCCCAC
>VZSF01004013.1:226825-244119 GCA_013398295.1 Chionis minor | reverse complement strand
CCCCCCTTTTCCGGATGTGGGGGGGTGCGGAACTCATACAACTTTCACCGCATAGAAAAGCTGTGGTTCTGCAACGTAACGCAAAGGAGCTCTTTCACGGCCACCCCTCAAGACATAAATCATCTCTTCTCTAACCCTAAACGCCACTGAAGTGGCGAGCAACTAGGGAGGCGCTCCAAGGGAAATCAGCCCGAAGGTCTCAAATCACAGCGTCGCGCCCACGCGGGATCGGCTGGGGTGGACCGGAGACGAGCGGCCGAAACTTAACAACTAGTTGTCAGATTTTTAACTGATCGAGCACCGTATTAGCCATGCTTTCCACTACTATGGAAACATAAAAGGTACATTACGAGGAAGCCACGCAAGCTGCGCAGAGCCTTAGGCAAACGCGTTTGCCAGTCATTTTTCTCTCTATTGTTATTGTAATTATTATCATCATCATCATGGTGCCGTTACTACGGCTACAATGAGCTGCAGCGACAGAAAAAACACACAGCAATTCATCCCTCCGGATGCAAAATAAAGAGGGACTTCGGTGCATGACTCCGGTAGCACGTCCCAGCTCTCCCCCAGCACCCCCGTCTGAGTCAATCCTACGTTTATCGCGTTCGGGCTTAAAAGCACAATGAAAAAAGTGTCGTGAAATCTTACCAAATCTTAATACATGTGTGGTTCCTTGAGAATATCCAATCCACAGTAAGCAAAGAAGGAGTCTAATGGTGCATCTGAAGACTGGATTAGTTAGAATAGGGGAAATAATCTTCATGATGTTTCTACGCACACACGCGCTGCCTTACTTCCCCCTTCTAAGCCGTCAGGTTTCCCGGTAGGGTGAGAATGAGGATACGTAAACTGATGGCCCTCAGACACGATCACGGCATGGTCACAGAGAGAGGAGAGAATCTACGCTTCCCAAACCCATTAGCAATCCCTGCATGTTCTTCATTCACTGCGTCAAGGAGCAACCTTCAACTGCAAGGAATGGTGGGACATCCATGTTAGTCGGGGGAGAATCCTTGAGAAATCCAAACACACACAATGTCCAGCCGAGTAAACCTGGGAGGCAAGAAAGGAGGAAAATCAATAGGTAATCCAGCTCGAGAAATCGCTGAGGTATCGCCACATAGCGAGAGTCAATGAGCACCAGCCGTTTTACTGGCGAAGCTTTTGCCGTGCTCCCATTCTACTGCACTGCTGCACAGCTTCTGACGCGAAGCCAAGATTAAGTGAGAGAAATTGAGATAGCTCTTCTCTTCTTAAGGCTGCCTGCCAGGCAGCCTTCCCAATTTCTATTATGCAACCGATCTGATCGCCTGGCGTTGTCGGAGGAAAAAAGCAGCTCGGTTTTATTTACATGCTTCTAATTATTATTAGTATTTCAGTTGTTATGAACAATAGCTACAAGGGTCTGTAGCGGGAGGGAGGGGGCTACCGGGGAGAAAGGAATCGCTTGTGTAAAAATCAATTCATGCATTTTAGTAGCTGACTGCCTGGGTCGAAATCACTTAGCTTTAGAGTTGTGAAAGAGGGGGCTGACAATAAAGTCATGCAGGTTATCAGAGTAACGTTTAGGCTGAAAAAAAAAAAAAAAAAGGTTTTTACATTCACTATCTCTTGCTCACGTTAATGCATTAAATAGGGTAAATGCGATGGTTTGTGTACTGATTGTCCTTAGGAACTTGCTCCGGACCCAGTGATTAGGGAGCACCAGCCTGCTTTTGCAAGGCAAACAGGAATCGGCAGCGCTAGAACAGCCTTGTTGAATTCACAGACCTGTTTCGCTCAACTTGCTTGAAATTGCAATGTTGCTCAAAAGACAGTAACTTGGGGGTTTACCAGTTTATGTTTTGCACTTTATTCTGCCAGTTTCTTATTTTGCACTCTGCTTTCTTTTCACGCTAGTATTATGGAAATATTGCTGTTCCTTCCTGTATTGAGAGATCTACGTAGCTTGTCATTTTGCAGTCCTCAGTGAGAACAATAGCACTTCCCAGTTTGATAATGGGATACCGAGTTTGTATCTGCAAATGCAGCCACAGACCTTTGGGGTTTTGGCCAGGTGTTCCAAAGAAGATAAACTCACTTTGTGGACTACTTCAGATTTTCCTTGGAAATACAATTAGTTGTGTGCCTGTATCCATTAAAATACATTGGACCAGGACTGACAGACTTGCAATATAAGTGAAGCTTTTGCTGAACCTACTTAGGCTTTATTACAAATATTAAAAGATAATTTCCTAGTCCCCACCAGGAAAATGAATTCATTTTATTCTACATTCTGCCTACAGACATCTTTTGTCTCCTTTATCTCCCTCCCTGCCTTTTATTACCAAAGAAAATATCACTGAGAGACTTCCCTCACGGATATGTACAGATGAACACAGAATAAACCTGACTTTACAGAAATAAATAGCGATGGTGCCAAGCTAGTGAGAACACACTGTGGAATCTATCAGAAGTCGAGCATGGCAGAGGTGAGTTACAGTTTATTCTTAAATAACGTCTATGTATTGTGGACACGTAAATAAGTAACAGCAACATGTAAATTATAACCTGTAATGTTGGTGCTCTGTATCCCTAAAAGTGTTAGTGATTCACAGCAACTTTTTATCATTATGGCTTACTGATTTCCTCTGCACGCATTTACTTAAAACACTGTAAAACGCTGATGAAAAGAAATGTACATTCTGAGAGGGGATTATTAAACATCATTGATTTTTTTTTCCTTAAGATGGAGGCATAACTGCAGTGTCAAAAATAAGTATCATGAATGGCTAGTTCTGCAGTCTAGCAGGGAATTCAATCAGATGATTTGACTATTGGAGCACTTCAAAAAGAACACCTAGTGTTAAAAGCAAGGATATCTAGCGACTCCTTCAGTTCACACTTAGAATATTTCCCAGGAAAAATGAACAGAGATGCTCTTTCTTATA
Source organism: Chionis minor (assembly GCA_013398295.1). Lineage (NCBI taxonomy): Eukaryota > Metazoa > Chordata > Aves > Charadriiformes > Chionidae > Chionis > Chionis minor. The sequence goes on along the minus strand of VZSF01004013.1, from coordinate 241,186 downwards.
TTTGCTGTTTCATTTATTGTGTTCTACTCGTTCATATTTTATTTTAGTCTAAGGAGAAATAAAACCGACCCGCATGAACACTGGGAACAGTCTTTTCTTCCCCCCTCTTTCCCGTGGTGTTGCTGAAATAAAGGACATTAGGCATCTTTGGATACTTTTTTTAACTGTAACTACTCTGATGTAGCTTCCTATCTAAGCTGACTTTTTTTTTAATTTAATTTTGGTAAGCATTTTTGAAAATATAATTTTCATTGTCAGCTTTGTCACGTTAGACAAGAAATAAACTTTGGGCAAAGTGACTCCGGTCACCAGTCTGATTTTCCCGGGTCTCTTAGAAAAAAAAGTAGAGCTACCTGTAATCTAAGCCCAACAGAGCTCCTTACTCACCAAGGCGTTTATCCGAGAATCGGAATCATAAAACAACTTGCCATTAACTCCTTTTGCTATTCAATATCCAGCAGCCCCCGCTGCAGCCCCTGGTCTCACGGCAAAGCCTCAAGCCGTCTTTCGTTTCCCCCCTGCCCACGTCCCGCCACCGCCGGCTGCGGCCTGGGAACCGCGGACAGCGCCCGGCCCGGCGCGGGGCGGCGCGGCTCCTTCAGCACCACAGACAGCGCTCCCAGACCTCCGCCGCCGCGCCCCCGCCACCGGCCCTTCAGGTGTCCAAACCGCCTCTTTTATTCTCCCCCCACCCCCCCTCCAGTCATTTCACCGCACGGAAAGGAAATTAAAATCTGTTATCGGCTTCTTTAAGGACACCTATTATACCCTCGGTTATGTCAGCTGGCCAGCTATTTTATGGCATTTTATGGGTTCAGAAGGAGTGCCGCTCTCCTTATCTGCTGTCACATATCCCTTAATGCTCTGTGTTAACATCCCTCTCCCCTTCTTTCAAAACCTAGCTCCCACCTTGAAGGAAAATCATAGTTCATGCGGAATTATATCCTCAAGAGTATCAGTCCCTTATCAAAAAGTAAAGATGTTTTGAACTCACTAAATATCTGGTAACTGAAGACCACTTTATAGACCATACAATTAGCTAAAGCCTCAGACCCCACCGCCATAGACTCCTTTGCTATTAATTGGACTTTAGTTCAATTTCTTCTTCAGGGGAGAAAGGGTAGGGTAACCTTTAGAAAGACACTTTTGTCCACCCTCCAGGATAATGTCAATATTAAGTTATTAATGCCTTTTATATTTCCTTCTCTGTGAGATGTACAGTTCAAAGGTTGGAAATCTCTAATAAAATGTTATACTGGAGAAGCTGGTCTTGTGTTTGGGGGGCTTGTCACCACTGGTCCACAGTTCTTTTCAGATTAAAGTCTTTGTGAAACTGCCCCCCGCACTTCAGTGATCAGCAACTGGGAAAACTACAATTCCTTGGTTGTATGTTTTGATTTGTTTCACATTGTGGTCATCTATCGTAGACATGGTGATAACACATCTTTAACACACAAGGACAATGTTCAAGTGAAGCTGATATGAAAAATAGTATTCCCATTATAGGCGGGGAAAGGAGATTAGAAAATCTGAGGCCTTTAAATCTTCTCTGGGTAATAAAAGACTAAGAAATTCTTTAGGTATGTGTCAAGTATGAATGGCGACCTTACGTACATAATGTTTCATTTGGAAAGAGGAGATATGTGATCCAGTTTACCTTAGTATATCAAGCACTTTTTCCTTCAGATCGCATTTTCATGTGCTGTTATCGTAATAAAAGTTAACCCAGCTCCAGCTAGCTGCCACCTACTGGGATGTATAGTTTTACCATATTACTGTAAAAAGGAAATGGCTTTCATTTTCAAGTCATAGCTGTGTCTCTAAAAACGGATAAGATTTTTATATCACTTAATCTACTGTTTTGTCCTCTCCCAACAACAACTGATATAAATTTAGTATGTGTATAGCATGTGGTCCCCGAAGCTTTGTTTCTCGGACATTTTTCGGCAAATCCTTGCAAACGCTTTCAGATACACATGCCACTACAGTCCTCCTGCTGTTGCAACCTGGTGTGATGAGAGCCATAGCTTACCGCAACACCTGACCAGCCTCTCCAGGTCTCTAGAAACGAGCATTGCAGCTTTGCTGACAAAGCAGTAAGACAGTCCTCCCTTTTTAAACGTTTGCCAAAGTATTCAAATGAATGTTGATATTATCATTTAAAAACACATTGCGGCCCACTTGCACTTCACTCCCACCAGCTATAAAAACCATAGGTTCTCCTCTGTCTGTTATTAGCTCAGTCCAAATTTACAACCAAGTTGCTGCTGCTCCGATGATTAATGACATTTTAAGATGGTAATTAATTTTTAGCTAGTGGAAAGACGTGCATTCTAATTAACGAACTGAGTATGTAATAGACTTATTTGTTCAGGCACTTTTGGGTATCACAGCAATGCACTTTCCTAGCAGGTTTTAAGCAGCAAGAACAAACATTTATGACATTATCTACAGATCAGCGTTTCGTCCCTTCAGTTTGCTTCGGGGTTGGGAAGCTGCAAAAGATTTTGGGAGGCAAAGGAGAATGTTTAACGTTTTCCATGCTCTACTCCCTCAAAAGTTTCTAAGGAAAACGTGAAGAGAGGTTTCATTACAGTGTATTCATGCCTTTTCAGTGCGCACACGGCTCTTGCAACCAATGCCTCCACTCCGTAGGCAGGAATGTCTCTTGCTTTACACACAGACTGTCAGCATCCTGGCTGGATTAGCGATGGATGCTAACCCGAAGAACGCTGAATTTGTTCAGAAATAAATGACAGGACTGCCAACAAGCAGAAAGGGAGGCTAGCAGCGCCGTACGGTGGGGGCCGGGTAGGGGCAGGAGGAAACCTCACGGAAGTAGAGATTGTTGTCCACCCGCAACTCTACCGAAGTTAGAGCCCGTTTCTCACCTCCGCTCCCCCAGGAGAGCGGGGAGCACATCCTCAAGGCTGCCCGCTCCGCCGCCCTGACCTCGGCCCCGGAGCAGCGCTCCGGCTCTGGGGGGCAGTTCCGGGCTACGGCGGGAGGTGAACGGGGGGCGCATCGGGGGGCTGCGCCGCCCTGGCCTCTCTCACCCCCGCTTCCCACCCTTCCGCCCCCAGCGTGGGGACAGCGGCAGCTATGACGGTGCGGAGCAAGGCGGGGAGGAAGAGAGGAAGGCGACAGGTTTGGCTGCCCACAGGAGGGACGGAGCCGGGCGGCAGGAGCCGGCCAGCCCAGCCGTGCTCGGGTCTGTGCCAGCTCAGCGCCCGCCTTTGCCCGGAGACACCTGGCCAAGAGACACCGCGGTGCGCAGCTCTCCCCACAGCACGGCTACGGTGNCCCCCCTCAATTGCATGCAACCCCTCCGGCCGTGGCGGCCAGCCGAAGACCCCGGGACATCCTCCTACCTTGTGCTGCGGGAGGGGAAGCGGGGAGGGAGAGGAAGGCGGAGGCGGGGGGAGGAAGGGCGGCGGCAGGACGCCGGGGACTGCCCGGGCTGCGGTGCAGCCGGCGTCCGGGCACCACTGACGGCGGCGGCAAGCGGCGGCCGAGCGAGGGAGGGAGGGAAAGAGGGAGGGAAGCAGGGAGGGATGGAGGGAGGGAAGGAAGAAGGGAGATCCGCCTCCCGTCGGGAGCGCTGCACAGCGCCCTTTAAAGGAGCAGAGACCCTCTTCCTCCGCGGCCACGGCTCCCGGCTCCCCGNACCAGGGAGGAGCCCCCCCCCCCCCCCCCCCCCCCGCCGCCGCCCGCTCGCCCCGCCGGCTACCGGCGGCCGCAGGGCTTCGCGGGCGACCGGCGAAGCAGGAGCGCTCCTGCCTCTCCTCCTCCGCCGCCAAAGGGGCCTGAGCTCGCCGGGCAGCGAGTTTTCAGGGCGTTAAAAGTCCGAGCTCCTAATCGGGGTTCCCGATCCTGTTTTGTAAACAAGGGGGGGGGCCGGGGGGAGGTTGGACCCTGCCTCCTGCAAAACGGCGCTCAGCGACCCTTGCCTGTCTCCGTTTTGCCCCGTGGGCGCGTGGGCGAGCGGAGCGCCGCTACGGCAGCCTGCGGGGGTGCTAGAAATAGTGCGGGTGCCTTCGGCTGCTCCTCGATTCCTTCCTCATACTGAAGCCCGCCTGCCTCCGCTCCTTCCCTGGACTGGCGGGGACCCAGCGCGGACACTTTTTCCCCACGCCATCCAGGCTGGAAGGGGGTCCGGGTGGAAAACCGTCCTGCGAGGGCGAGCAAGGAAGACGGATTGGGGAAAAAGCAAAGCGAGCGCGCCCCGCGGGAGCCGCGACCGTCTCTGCCCTCCCAGGCCGGCTCGCTCCTAAGCGGCAACGCTGCAGAAGGGGTCTCTGATAATGGGGCCAAGGCCTCCCTAATGAGCTGGGGTGTGAAATATAGCTCCCCCCCCCGCAGGATTGCCAATGCTTTCCTTTCTTCGCCCAGCCCCGCTCGCCCCCGCAGCGCCACAGGCGTCTGCCTGTTCTCCCCTTCTCCCCATCTCCCGATTTTGTTTCGCGGCTCGGACATGCCTTGAAGCGCTGCAGGATCTCTCCCTCCTCGCCCCGCCACCCCCACCCACCCCCTCTGCCTCCACCCCCGGCAGCCTTCCCGAGGTCTGATCTCGGGGCAGACGTGCCGTGCAGTTTGACGGGAAAATCCCCGTGCCCTCGCTGTTCCCGCACGGAAAATTCCCGTTCCCGGATCCACGGGGGAGCGCTTCCTGGACGCCCCCAAAGGATGCTCAGGCGTCGCCCCACTTCATCTGCCTGAGCGATCAACTCGGGAGCTCCGGTTACTGGATGCGGGGCGGGGGGGAGCTCGAAAAGAATCGAAAAGATAGAGCTGGGGCGCGTGGGGGTTGGCGACTGAACAGCTCCTATAATTAAGTAAACAGCGGAGTTGTTGTGCGAAGTAAATAAATAGTCAATGATCCCATTGTAGAACCGAGCGCAGGCGGCACGGACAGCGACGGGCTCGCCGCGATTGGGCTCTGGCCGCTGTGACTTGCAGCTTAATCGGCCCCACAGCACATCCCTTAATTACTTGCAGCGCGCTTCCATGGCCGACAGAAAATTCATTAGTCAGTTCATTTCCCCGAAGCTGTAATGGAGATAATTCTTGTAAAAAACCCAAGCGCACCGCTAAAGCGAAGCGCTTCGTGCCGCCTTAGGAGGCAAAGGGAGCTGGGGAGGAGGTGCCACGCCAGGAGCAAGCGGGTTGCTTGGGGGACAACTGAGCGGGACAACGGCGCGGAAAGCTGAGCTCTGTGGGGTCCTGCAGCAGGGAAAGCAATCTCGGGGATCGCCACGGGAGCCACCAAGCGATGTCCCGGGTCTCCGGGAAGGCGAGGCAGGCTAACGCCGTGGGCAGGCAAAGGGTGGAAAGTGTGTGAGGTCGGGTGAGCCAACATCTGTGCAAGCAGTGCCTCGGTGACTCCCTCCCTTTTCTCGCTAGCTGCATTTGCGCTGTTACTATCCAGAGTTTTCTGATCGGAGCACAAACACAGAATAAGGCAAACATAAAAAAAAAAAGTGAGTCAAAGGTGTCTCTCTAAGACGGGAGAAAGGGAGGCCGGGGAAGAAAAGGGCTGTGGCATTTCAGTCCCCAGAACGGTTCTAATATTACAGCTAGATTGTGTAATACCCTCATGTAATCATTTCACCTCAACTACATTGATGCAGAGCCTTTTCCCTTGTTGCCTGGGTTACATTTCTGTCCAGACATGGAACCCTAGATGCTTTTCCCCAGCCAATAACAGTTTACACAGAATCAGGTCCTCCCTCCGCCCGGAAAGAGGTTCCGAATGTCACCAGTGCTGTTATCAACAGCTATCACGTGGGATATTTAGGGACTTTGCACATGTCTCATTATTATGTAAATGAAGAAAGTTGGAACAGGAAGAAATTAAGAACAAGCCTAAGATCACACTGCAAATCGGCGACATCGGGAAGACACTGTGGGATTCTCTTTTCTCAGGCTTTGACTACTGCAAACCCCCATAATTTCAATAACGACAAAGTTGCTCGTTATGTTTCTTCCCAGTTACACTGTGGGAACTTTGAACTTAATCAATATTGACCATCAGAAAGAAACATATATGAAACCACAGGCCCAGTTTGTCAATATTCAAAACAAGGTGTACTAGAGAATTTGTCACAAAAGGTCCAGGACTTTTACAAGAAAAAACCTCAAACTTATTTGTTTGTTTGCTTCTTTTCTATTGTTGATTATTTTTTATTGAAATGTAAAAATTTATCAAATAAGAATAAACATTTGTCATCTTTTCACCAGTTATTTAAAACAAGTTTTGTAAGTGCCAGTAGGAATTCCACCCCATTTAAAAGTAAACAAAGTTGTAAAGATTTTTGTGAGAATGGTTTTTGGTTTTGTTTGTTTTTCCCAGAATTATTTCTAAATACATAGAATGTATTTATATATTTCATATATATCATTCTCTATATATCATATGTAGAATGAAATAATCACATTCCCACCCCCCTAGGTGCATTTACACCTCAAAGTTAGAAGTAGTGTAAACTTGTAACCTAATTCCTTTAAGCCTTCCAAAATGAAATTACCAAAGGATGACAGACGAATTCTTTCCCTACATAAATCTGTCACTAGTACTCAGTACATCTGAATATTTAATACTTTTTTTCTTTCCTGCTTTATTTTTCAATTTGGGTCAGCTGTGATAAAGTAAACACTGACAGAATTTAGGATCTTTCAAAAAAGTTTCCATGGAGTTTTTTGAAAATGCCAGATCTACAAAGAACCAAACCTGACCAAAATAACCTCTTAGGGTTTCTGAGTGCTGAGATTTAACAACCCTAAACAAATTCTGTCCAAATTAATGACCCAAATCTGAGTACTGACACTTGTTCAAGACGAGTCGTTCACATCTTGTGCCCTGCCACAGAAAACACTGCAGCAAACTTTTGGGGCTTCAGATTGCAGACAACTGAATATTTTGTTCTTCCTACCAGCCATTGTTTTATTTTTTCACCCTCTTGCAGTTGTGAACAACACTGGGTGGTCTTTCAGGAAATCTGTGCCCTACTGCTACGGCTTAGGGACTTCTGGTACAGCTCACAGGCAAAGAAAGAATTGTTGTTAGCCTGGCCGAGGAAAATCCTCCCAAGTTTTGGCTCTTCACAGTTGACTGCAGCTTTTAATGATGACTTTTTATACTCATATTCCTGGTCAAGCTGGTTGCGTGTGTCAAATCTTGTCCCTTCAAACTGAGGAATGAGTCAAAGCAGGATGGAATAAAACAAAAAAACCCCCTTGTCTAGAAGAAATAAATCCCTGTTCTTGTATTATCCACTTGAGGGAGACAATGAGCCATAGGTTACATCCATATGTCAGTTTGGTAGATCATATACAAAATTGAACTTTTAATTGATGAGGGATTTGTAACCATTGTGTATTACTGTTAATTTAAAAAGTATTGGCTTGTGTAACACAGTAAGCATGATATTTCTCAGAGCAATTAATTGATCTGTACATCTGACAGTTTTCTCTCTCCCCACTGTCCGGCAAGATGGGATCCTCCAATGACTTTCACTGGTAGCTCTTAGGCAGGAATATCTAGAGTCTTACCAGATGATATCCCACAACTCTGGAATTAATCTCTCACATTTGAGAGTCTTACATATTGAATCATTTTATTGTTTAAGAGACACACCAAAGTGTATTACGTTACTAAGAAGCCTAAAATTTAGCAACTACTAAGAGCCATAAGAGAATAAAAACTTTCCTTGAGTCTGAATACCCTGAATAGCCTTGGATATAGAGGCAAGGCTTGGATATTTTGTTATTTGGTGCTAGTCTTGATACAGTGTACAATGTTGTCCAACAGACTGCCATATTTTGCTGTCTTTCTATGGAGGCTTTCATGGTTTATCAATCCTTACTGTTAAAAAATATCCTGCTGTCTGCCTTAAACAGCTTTATGACAATTTACTCTCATCACTCTTCCTTCTACCTGCAGAGGACACAGAGATGAGTTTATTCCTCCTTCTGAAAACATCTTCTGAAGGTCTGAAGAAATATTATGCAGGAAAATGTTATTCATATCTTCAAGAAGAGCAAGGAGGACTCAGGGAGCTCCAGGCCAGTCAGCTTGACCTCAGTCCCTGGGAAGGTGATGGAGTAGCTAATCCCGAAAACCATTTCCAGGCACATGAAGGACAAGAAAATCATTAGGAGTAGTCAGCATGGATTCATCAAGGGAAAGTCATGTTTGACCAGCTTGATAAAATTTTAAAATTAAGTGACTGGCTCGGTGGATGAGGGGAGAGCAGCAGATATTGCCCACCTCAACTTCAGTAAGGGTTTCAACACGGTTTCCCATAAGATCCTTATAAAGAAGCTGTTGATGTATGGGCTGGATGAGTAGACAGTGAGGTGGATTGAAAACTGGCTGAATGGCTGGGCCCAGACGATAGTGATCAGTAGCATGAAGTCTATTTGGAGGCCAGTAACTAGCAGTGTACTCCAGGGTTTAATACCGCATCCAGTCTTGTTCAACATTTTCATTAATGATTTGGATGATGGGGCAGAGTATGCTCCCAGCAAGTTTGCTGATGGGAGGAGTGTCTGATACACCAGAGGATTGTGCTGCCATCCAGAGGGATCTCAGGAGCCTGGAGAAATGGCCTGACAGGAACCACATGAAGTTCAACAAAGGCAAGTGCGAAGTCCTGCATCTGGGAAGGAACAACTGTACCAGTACAGCCTGGGGTCTGACCAGTTGTGAAGCAGCTTGGCAGAAAAGGACCTGGGGGGTCCTGGTGGATACCAAGTTGAACATGAGCTAGCAATGTGCCATCGTGGCAAAGAAGGCTGATGATATCCTGGGCTGCATTAGGAGGAGTGTTGCTAGCAGGTCGACGCAGGTGATCATTCCCCTCCACTTAGCACTGGTGAGACCACACCTGAAATACTCTGCCCAGTTTTGGCCTGCCCTGTACAAGAGACACATGGACAAACTGGAAAGAGTCCAACAAAGGGAGATAGTGAAGGAACTGGAGCATCTGCCATATGAAGAAAGGCTGTGAAAGTTGGAACCAATTAGCCTGGAGAAGAGGTGTCTCAGGGAGGATCTTATCAATGTGTATAAATACCTGAAGAGAGGGTGAAAAGAAGACGGAGACAGGCTCTTCCCAGTAGTGCCCAGTGACAGGACCAGAGGCAACGGGCACATACTGAAACACAGGCAGTTCCCTCTGAACATCAGCAACCACTTTTTTACTGTGAGGGTAACCAAGCACTGGCACAGGTTGCCCAGAGAACATGTGGAGTCTCCCACCTTGGAGATGTAAAAAACTGTCTGGGCATGGTCCTGGGCAACCAGCTCTAGGTGACCCTGCTTGATTAGGGGGTGCTGGATCAGATGACCTCCAGAAGTCCCTTTCAGTCTCAACCATTCTGTGATTATCTTGTGTGCCCCCCAGTCTACTCGTCTCTAGACTGTTTCTAAGCATCTCATATTTATAACTGCTTTTGCCAAAGGGTTTCTAACTGGTCCACATCACTGCATTACGGTGTGCAGAACTGTATATAGTACAGAAAAGACCACAACCAAAGTAGTGAGTGGAAGAAAAGACTGTCGTTACTGTTTTCAGGTTCCGATCTTGTTCAGAAATCCCAATATGGTGCTTGACTCCTTTGTAACAGCATAATATTGTAGGTTCATATTTGCCTTGTCATAATAATGTCTAGGTGCTTTTCTGCTTAACTACCCCCTGATTAGCTGTTTCCTCACTTGCGTTTGCTGAGCTGCTCATTTGCTCCCAAGTGTAGAATCTTGTGCGTGTCCCTGTTGAATATCATTCTTATTTTTCCAGAACACTATTTCAATTTGTTGGGACACATTCTAAATTCTGGGTCTAACCACCACCATTTCTGCAGTTTCTCATATATTGTGTTCATCAAACATTTAAATGAAGCAGCTAAGTCATTAATACTTGCAATAGCAAATATGCAATAGCAATATAGCAGGACATAAAGAATTCTAGAGAAGTTTGGGGTTTTTTTTTCCTCCTCAGGGTTCAACAGCACACCAATAAAATTGTTTTGCACTGATTCTTACATTCTACTTTGCTTATGCAAATGTCTTAGAAACTCTATAGTCTTGCTCATGAATACTAATACACTTTATCTAATGTCTTCTCCTTGTGCTTTGTTCTTTGAGCCCAACAGAATTTCGTGTCCTCTCTTTTAAAGAAAAAAGTATATGCAGGAGTATATATTCTATAGAGTTAATTAATTTGCATGTCTAGCTTTTTAGAAATCCAGTGATAATTTAGATACATGGAAGAAAAATATTGATAGCTGGACCAAGAAAGCCCTATACCAAGAAATTAAGCTTTGAAAAAATGTAAAGATGGAACCTAAGTGAAGCCAATCATATGACAGGGACCTAGTTTTGCATCTAGACTCAGAAGTAATCATAACGCGTACAAAATGAATTTTTTTTTTTTTTAAAGCCAGTTAATTCTTATAAGCGCAATGTTGAAATAGCTATGAGCAAAATTGCTGGTATATATCTTAAACAAGAACTGGATACACCACCTCACAGCCTTAAACAGAACTCTAATCAGTATCAAAAACAAGGCTGCTTCAGTTTAATTAGTGGGGAGTGGAAGTTTCTCTAATATGACATAATGCCCAATAGATAGGTAACTTTGAATTGCAAATATGAAAGGGGATATTCTAATAATGGGAAGAAACTTCAGTTTTACTTTGCAACTGAGTTATTATTCCAATAAGATTTAAACTTCAGCAATAATGTAAGAATGAAATGAGTCTCTGATCATTGTGTCTCTCTTAGAATACATCATATTAAAGATTAACATTAATCATGCATCAATGACCTGCAACAGGTTTTGTACAGCTGTATAGTCAAATTGCCAGTACACTTGACTCAAACTCTGCATACATGGGGACCTTTGCTTTTGTTGATCACATTTACAGTATTAAAATAGAACTTTTTCCCAAGTGTCTGAGTGATTTAATCCCTGTAAATTTATACAAGTAATTTTCAGGAAGGAAGATCACAGCAGGAGAATTTATGGTATATATTGTTCCAAATGCCTAATATTGAAGTAATAATATAAATAGGATTCATAAGTGATATTTTTGTGCTTAGCGTACAGCTGACAGTAGGCCTCCATCTTCAAATTTGCAGCCATTTAAATCAAGTGATCTATTGTATAGTCTGATGAATTATAATTAATCTCATTCCTTTTCCTGGGATTTAGAAATTGACATGAATCCATCGTCAAGATTCAGATGTACGGCACTGCATACCGCTTATTAGTTGGGGTGACAGCCACATAGCAACTTAGCCCTCAGTACTAGCTACTCATTAGGACAACTGTTAAAGGGTGCTTTATTGACTTCAAATTCTGAGAATAGAAGAATTAAAGTTTACTAGTGTGTAGAGAATTACAAGATCTGTGCAGTGTTCAAATCTCTTTGAGGTTTTGGAAAGTGAATTTCACCTAAAGCAAGCCTACGCTTCTAATCTACCTTGAAATTATTTTAGTTAGACTATGCAAAATGTATTTGGTCCATTTCAGGGTGGGCAAGGAAATTGCTCTGCTATTCAAACCTAAGCAGTTTATCAGATATGGAAAGCCATTTCTAGTATGTGAAAATACTCCCTGGGGCATATTTCTCTACAATACGCATTTTAAGTAGACAGGAAGTCACATACCCTGGCATTATACTAGAAAACAGAATAACGACCTACTTTAGCAATGATAATGATAAGTGAAGTAATGGGGTCACAAATAATATGTAAAAATAAACACCTTAATTAAGTAATATGAACTCTTATTTATCCAATACTTTTCACATTTCAAGCACCTTTACTTCTTTTATTTCTTTACTATCTCATTAAGTACCTTATCAAATTAGGATTTGACTTAGAGAAACCACTTAAGGCTGTGTAAGGACCCTCTTTCTCTGGAGAGTATGTTAGTACCCATATGTAGGCTAAGAAATGATGATCACATTGCAGCAAAGAAGACTGCTTAATGGACAAAAATTATCTTGATAGCTTAATTTCAATATATTGTTGAAATCCATCGTCCAGAAAAATCTTGTAGAAGTGAAAGGGACAAAGGAGAGCTTATTTTTCATTATTTGAGATTGTTGAAACTGGAATTTTAACACCGTTGAGAGAAAAAAAAGGCTGTTGGGCATACTATTCTGAGAGAAAGGACAGGACAAGCAATAGATGATGAAACCAGTGCTGTGAAGAGCAGAACATGAACCTGAAACTGAAACAGAAACTGAAAATCAGGAAGGATAAGAGAAATCAAAAAGTGTTCCTGGGTTGACAGGCCCCTTGCTGGGAGGAAGGGAGGAACTGAAGATAAGTAGCAGAAAGGAAATAAAATATTTTAAACTTACTGAAATTGCTTGAAAGCTGAGAGAAGACACTATGTTGGGACAAGTGCCAGAAGCAGTGAAGTCTTTCCGAAGTTGAAAAGAACCACACAAGTTATTCTTGGATAATTTAGGAGAGTTTGATTCTCCTTAACACAGTATATAATGCAAAGCATCTTTATGAAAGCATTTTCAACTCACAGTCTGCAATCATTCTAATCATTCTAATTAGTTATCATTTTACGCCTAATTTGGCCTGTTTCTATGTCTAAAAGTGATGAACGTTGAGGCCTGGAGAGCACAGAGGATCAGACTTACAGTCATTCTTTGTCAAAACCAATGTCCAGTCTAAAGAGAAGCTGAGTCTTCTCCTGAGGAGAATCCAGTCTCCTAGATTTACTGAAAAAAAAAAACCACAACAAACCAAAAAACCCACCACTTTCAGGGTGTATTTTTTTCTTTTAACAGATAAGAAGCACTAGTCTGGTATCTCTTGATACAAAAGAGAAGAGATACATCTCCTTTTCCAAACTTAGCATTCCCTTTTAGAAGTCCTTCAGGAAGAATACCTAAATCAAATGAAAATTCTTATCTCAACAGGGTGAATTCATAATGATCGGGGAGAAGGAGGAGACAAGTACATCATATCAAGATTTAATTTGAAGTCAAATGCACGGCTGTTTTTCTTTTTTCTTTCAGACTTGACATGAATCCAAGGAAGAACTAAAATTGATGATACTCTTGTCTTTTATGTATTATTAAGAAGTCTTTTACAACTGGAAAACAACAGGAAAAAAAAAGGACAGGGACAATTCTAAAAATTACTGAATAGGGAATTGAAAAAAGCACACAAAAACATCAAGTGAAAGCTAGCTCTTACTAACAATAACTTCTTATACACGACTGCAACTTAAATAGCTGGAACGCATATGAACAGATGCAGTAATTCCTAGTTTTCCACTTTTAACCAGAGGTGGGAACATTTCCACAAATGATAAGAACATTTTCATGTAACTCCCTACATTTTACAGTAGATAGCAGTGTGAGTCAGATGATTAAATAAAGTTCAGAACTTCAAGCAGCAGGTTTTCCCCAGGTCTCACAGGCAAAAGTATGGAGTCAATAATTTCATATAGACTTCTCTATGGAAGGTGAAAGGTGCCTTGCAACAGTCTAACCAGTTGGTTAATAATATCCAGAATAAACTTGGATTAAATAACTTAGATGATATTTGAAATCTGAGGCCCCCACATATTTGTAACCAATATGAGGACCTGTCCAGTGAATTATCTAAAGAAGCAATTGAAGGTGGTGTTATTTACTTCCTTGTTTGTAACTAGACCTTGTAGACAGTATTATCTGTTTGGGAAACAAGTATTTAAAAATTTTATTACTTTTTTCCCAACAATTTTAGTTTAGCAAACCCACACAGAAACCTCTAAATGGAAATAAGAATTTGAAGTACCTACAATTCTAGCCGTTCAGAACACAAAAATAATTTTAAGAAGAGTTTATTCACATTCTAAATCACCTCAGTTGATGTCATAGCACTGAAAATGTTTTGCTCTTACATTGTGAAAGAGCAGTGCTGACTCTTATTTGCTAAAATTTAGACTTACTAATACTGCAATCTGTGCAACATTGGCAAAGCTGGCTAAATCCGCACAGTGTTTATTTCCAAAACCAACTATTTCTAATCTTGGACTTTGAGTTGGAATTCTGTAGCTAGAAGTCTGTGAAATGGAAATCTCTTGTTACAGTCTATCTGTAACTAATTATTGGTCACCATTTCCCCTACAGTGTTCATTCTGTCCTTTTGTGTTTATCATTAAATAAAGAAACATCAATTTACAAATTACATAGGATACTAATAAATTAAAAAGGAAACTCTTAATTCTTTAGAGCTTAAGTGGGTAGTCCTATGCAATTTAGCTAACAGAAAAAAATTAGCAATGATATAGCAGAAGCTACAGTCTTCCCATAATAATAAAAATAAAAAAAAAAAAAAAA